>PVIW01015292.1:0-20242 GCA_004026585.1 Noctilio leporinus | reverse complement strand
TTCTTTCTTTCTGCTATATAGAATTCCATTGTGTAAATGTACCAAAGTTTTTTGATCCAATCATCCACTGATGGGCACTTAGGCTGTTTCCAGCACTTGGCTATTGTAAATAGTGCTGCTATGAACATAGGTGTGCATAGGTTCTTATGAATTGGTGTTTCAGGATTCTTTGGGTATAGTCCAAGTAGTGGAATTGCTGAATCAAAAGGCAGTTCCATTTTTAGTTTTTTAAGGAAACCCCATCCTGTTTTCCACAGTAGCTGCACCAGCCTACATTACCACCAACAGTGTATGAGGATTCCCTTTGCCCTGCATCCTTGCCAACACTTGTTGTTTGTTGATTTGCTGATGATTGCCATTCTGACAGATGTGAGGTGGTATCTTATTGTAGTTTAAATTTGCATCTCTCTGATGACTAGCGATGTTGAGCATTCTTTCATATGCCTCTTGGCCCTTTGTATATCTTCCTCAGTGAGTTGTCTCTTCAGGGCCTTTGCCCATTTTTTAATTGTGCTGTCTGTCTCCCTGGTGTTGAGCTGCATTAGTTCTTTATATATTTTAGAGATCAGACCCTTGTCTGAGGTATCATTGGCAATTATGTTTTCCCATACAGTTGGTTCCCTTTGAATTTTGATGATATTTTCTTTAGCTGGACAGAAATTTTTCAATTTGATATAGTCCCATTTGTTGATTTGTTCTTTGATTTCCTTTGCCCTTGGTGAAGTATCAGTAAACATATTTTTGCATAGGATATCCAAAAGTTTACTGCCTATATTTTTCTCCAGGACCTATATGGTGGCACTGTTTATGTTTAAATCCTTTATCCATCTTGAGTTTATTTTGGTGTATGGTGTAAGTTGGTGGTCTAATTTTATCTTTTGGCATGTTGCTGTCCAGTTCTCCCAACACCATTTGTTGAAGAGACTGTTTTTACTCCATTGGATGTTCCTTCCTTCTTTATCAAATATTAGTTGACCATAGAGTCCTGGGTTAATTTCTGGGCTCTCTATTCTGTTCCATTGATCTATATGTCTATTTTTATACCAGTACCATGCTGTATTGATGACAGTAGCCTTGTAGTATTGTTTGAAGTCGGGTATTGTGATTCTTCCTACCTTGTCGTTCTTTCTCAAGTTTGTGGTGACTATTTGTGGGCGTTTTTGACTCCATATAAATTTTTGAAGTATTTTTTTATATTTCCGTGAAGTCTGTCATTGGTATTTTAATTGGGATTGCATTGAATAGGTAGATTGCTTTGGGTAGTATGGACATTTTAATGATGTTAATTCTTCCCATCCACGAACATGGTATATGCTTCCATTTATTTGTATCTTCCTTGATTTCTTTCTTCATTGTTCTGTAGTTTTCTGAGTACAGGTTTTTTACCTCCTTAGTTAACTTTATTCCTAGGTACTTTACTTTTCTTGTTGCTATGGTAAATGGAATTTGTTTTCTCACTTCTATTTCTGTTGTTTTATTATTGGTAACAAAAATGCTTTTGATTTCCGGATATTGACTTTATACCCAGCTATCTGGCTAAATTTGCTTATTAGGTTGAGTAAATTTTTGGTGGAGCCAATCAGGTTTTGTATGTACACTATCATATCACCTGCAAATAATGACAGTTTGACTTCCTCCTTTCCATTTTGTACACCTTTGATTTCTTTTTCTTCTCTGATGGCTATAGCTAGAACTTCCAAGAAAATGTTGAATAGAAGTGGGGAAAGTGGACAGCCTTGTCTTGTTCCTGATCTTAGGGGAAAAGCTTTCAGTTTTTGTCCATTAAGTATGATGTTGGCTTCAGGTTTCTCATAGATGGCCTTTATGATGTTGAGGTATGCTCCCTCTATTCCCATTTTGCTGAGGGTTTTTGTCATAAATGGTTGCTGCACTAAATCAAATGCTTTTTCAACATCTATTGATATGATCATATGGTTTTTATCTTTCAATTTGTTGATGTGGTGTATTCCATTTATTGATTTACGAATGTTGTACCATCCTTGCATCCCTGGGATGAAGCCCACTTGATCATGGTGTATGATTTTTGTAATGTACTGCTGAGCCCGATTGGCCAAAATTTTGTTGAGAATTTTAGCATCTATGTTCATCAGAGATATTGGCCTGTAGCTTTCTTTCTTAGTTGTATCTTGCCCTGGTTTTGGGATTAGAATAATATTGGCCTCATAGAAAGAGTTAGGGAGTCTGCCCTCTTCCTGAATTTTTTGGTATAGTTTGAGGAGGATAGGAGTTAGTTCTTCTTTAAATGTTTGGTAAAATTCACCTGTGTAGCCATCTGGTCCAGGACTTTTGTGCTTTGGGAGATTTTGAATTACTTCTTGAATTTCACTAGTTATTATTGGCCTATTCAGGCTTTCTGCTTCTTCTGGGTTCAGTTTCGGTACATTATACCTTTCCAGAAATGTGTCCATTTCATCCAAGTTATCATATTTTTTGTCATAGAGTTGTTTGTAGTAATTTCTTACAATCTTTTGTATTTCTGAGGTATCAGTAGTGATTTCCCCTCTTTCAGTTCTGATTCTGTTTATTTGGGTCCTCTCTCTCTTTGTCTTGATGAGTTTGGATAAGGGCTTGTCAATTTTGTATATTTTTTCAAAGAATCAGCTCCTGGACCTGTTGATTCTTCGAATTGTACTTTGAATCTCTGAGTTATTTAGTTCTGCTCTGATGTTGATGATTTCCTTCCTTCTACTTGCTCTGGGCTTTTTTTGTTGTTGCTCCTCTAATTCTTGTAGTTTTGTGATTAGGTCGTTTTTATAAACTTCTTGTAACCTTTTTTTGTAAGGCCTGTATTGCTATAAATTTCCCCCTGAGCACTGCCTTTGCTGTATCCCATAGGTTTTGGGCTGTTGTGTGTCCATTGTCATTTGTTTCCAGGAACATTTTGATTTCATCTTTGATCTCATTGTTGACCCCTTCATTGCTTAAAAGCATGTTATTCAGTCTCCATGAGTTAGAGAATTTTTGGGTTTTTCCCTTGAGATTGGTTTCTAGTTTCAAGCCATTGTGATCTGAGAAGATACTTTGTATGATTTCCATTTTCCTGTATTTGTGGAGGCTTGTCTTGTGACATAGCATGTGGTCTATCTTGGAGAATGATCCATGTGCATTTGAAAAGAATGTGTATTTTGCTTCTTTGGGGTAAAAGACTGTATACATCAGTTAGGTCCATTTCCTCTAGAGTGTTGTTCAATGCCACAACATCTCTGGGGATTTTTTGTCTGGAAGATCTGTCCATTATTGATAGTGGGGTATTAAAATCCCCTACTATTAGTGTGTTGCTGTCTATGTCTTTCTTAAAGTCTTCCAAGATTTTCCTTATATATTTAGAAGATCCTATGTTGAGTGTGTATATGTTTATCAGAGTTATTTCTTCTTGATGGATGGTTCCCTTAAGTATTATGAAATGTCCATCTTTGTCCCTTTTTATGTCCTTCATTGTAAAATCTATTTTATCTGAAATCAGTATTGCTACTCCAGCTTTTTTTTTCCATGTCCATTTGCTTGATATATAGTTTTCCATCCCTTCACTCTCAATCTGTGTCGATCTTTTGTTCTGCGGTGGGTCTCTTGAAGACAGCATATATGTGGGTCATGTTGTCTTATCCATTTGGCTACCCTATGTCTTTTGATTGGTGCATTGAATCCATTTACATTTAAGATTATTATTGATTGAAACTTATTCATTGTCATTTTCTCCCTTTGTGTCTGTATTCCTGTTTGGCTTTCTCTGTTTCTTCATTTCATTTGTTTACTTATTTTTAGAGCAGACCCTTTAGCATGTCTTGCAAGGCTGGTTTGGTAGAGATGTATTCTTTTAGTCTTTTTTTGTCTGGGAAGCTCCTTATTTCTCCTTCTATCTTGAATGAGAGCCTTGCTGGGTAGAGTATTCTTGGTTGCAGGCCTTTGTTTACCATGACTTGAAATACCTTTTGCCATTCTCTTCTGGCTTGAATTGTTTCTGTTGAATAATCATTTGATAGCCTTATTTGAGCCCCTTTGTATGTTATTTGTCTTTTATCTCTTGATGCCTTTAGGATTCTCCCTTTGTCTTTGAAATTCGCCATTTTAATAGTAATGTGTCTTGGTGTTGGTCTGTTTGGGTTGATCCTCATCGGGACCCTCTGTGGTTCCTACACTGGATTAATGTTTTCACTCATCATGTTAGGGAAATTTTCTATCATGACTTTTTTGAACAGGTTTTCCATTCCTTGTTTCTCTTCTCCTTCTGGTATCACTATGATACGGATGTTGTTATGTTTCATGCTGTTCTGCAGCTCTCTTAACCCTTCTTCAGTCTTATTCAGCATTTTTCTATTCTCTTGTACTGTCTTGAAGTGTTTGTCTACATTATCCTCCAACTCGCTGATCTTGTCCTCTGCTTCCTCTAGCCAACTGTTGATTCCTTCTACTGTATTCTTCAATTCAGAAATTGTATTCTTCATTTCCTCCTGGCACTTATTGATAGTTTCCATGTCAATTTTCATGCTGTTATAATTTTCGGTAAGTTATTTGTAACTTCCCTGGAGTTCTTTGTAACTTCCCTGGAGTTATTTGTAGTTCTTCTGTAGTTGTTTACAGTTTTCTTTGATGTGACTGAGCTCACTGAGCTTCTCTATCATCATTTTTTTGAATTCCTTATCTGATGTTCCAGGCACCTCTATTTCATTATGTATTCTTTCTGGGGCTTCTTACTTTCCTTTTGGTGATGGACTGATTCTTTTCCCCCCATTTTGTATGTCTGTTCTTGCTTGCTTTTTATTTATTTATTTATTTATTTTTGTTCTTTCCTTGGGTTAACCTGCTTTGCTTCCTTGCCTTAGTTGAGCACCCTTCTGTGATAGGAGATTTGTGGAGTTCAGTGTTGCCATCTCCCAGATTTTCTCCACTTGCTGTTCTTGGTGTGTCCTTTATTTGGGCTGTCTGGTTGTATTCTGAGCCTATGGGCTTTTAGCAGAAACAAAAACAAAAGCAAACAAACGAACAAAACAAAAAACAAAACAAAACAAAAAAACAAACCAAACCAAACAAAACAAAACAAGAAAAATGCAAAAGGAAAAAAGAAATAAAAATGATAATAATAATAAGAAGAAAGGTTTTAGATGGCTGTTCACCCTTAATAATCCCTGACTAGTTCAGATGGAGCCTGGACCTGAGGGCTTTTAGCAGAGGGAAAAAAGAGAAAGAAAGAAAGGGAGAAAGTCACAAGAGAAAAAGAAATCAATATTAATAAAGAAAGGGTTTAGGTGTTTGTTTACCCTTTGTGGTCTCTGTTTGGTCCAGGTGGAGCCAGGACCAGTGGGTTTTATCAGGGAGAAAAGAAAGAAAGAAAGAAAAATAAAAAGGGTCGGGGGAGAAAGTCACAAGACAAAGAGAAATCAATATTAGTAAAGAAAGGTTTTAGGTGTCTGTTCCCCCTTTATGATTTCTGATTGGTCCAGGTGGAGCCAGAATCTGTGGGATTTACCAGGAAGAAAAGGAAAAGAAAAAATAAAAATAAAAAAAATAGGAAGGAAGAAAATAATAAAGAAAGGGTTTAGGTGGCTGGGGAAGGGAGGAATACTTAGATTGAGGACTGGGAATGTGTTATAGCCACAGAGTGAGTAGACTTTAATTCGAGAGTAGGGGGAGGGTCTTGGGTATTTAGGTGGATTCAGGTATGGGAGAAGTAACTTTTGCAAAGGATATGTTGGAGATTAATAGTTCATATTGCTCTCAGTATAACTCAGGTGCTTAAAATTAGAAGCAATCCCTTTCCTGAGGCTGCCTCTTTTTCTTGGTCAGGACTTTACAGTCTATAGTCTATATTATAGCCAGTCTTGGCGTGTGGCAGGGCCTCTGATTGTCACAGTCAGGGCTGATTCTGAGTGTCCGCCCCCAGGTAGGCTGGGCCTTTGGCAGCCTGGCTGGGTTTTAGGGCTGCCACTATTCTGGAGCCCGCAGGGTGCCCCCTCCCACTCCTGGCAGAGGTTCCTGCCCGGGATGAATACCCAGCACCCCTGCAGGGCAGCCTGCAACTTTGTCGGTCCCTGTGAAGACTGGCCCCGTTCCCACAGTTCAGGTAGGAGGCCGCCCCTGTCTGTCAACACTGTCCGGGGTCCGCCTACACTGTCCCGCCCTTCAGGGGCGGGCACCAATCTTCCAAGCCAACCAATTCTAGGAGGAGTCCTTTACACATCCTCTGTGCTGAGCACCTCACAGGCATGGGCCGTGCGGCCTTTGTCTCCAGCAATGGCGGGTTATTTGCCCCCACTACTAATTCCCGGCTCGCCAGCTCTCCGTTTGGAGTTTCCACCGAGCCTTGGGGCCTGTGTGGCTGCGCAGGGCTGGGCCTCCCCCCTTGCAGGGGCTTCTCGCTGCTGTTTCCCTAGTGGCCCAGCAGTACCTTTTTCGGCCCTCTCTCCGCCCTGGCTGGTGCACTTCCCCACTCCCCTGCTCCGGCTTCCCACAGGACTCTTCTCCTCCGCCTCTAGCCCTGCGAGGAGCCTCCTCTCCCTGTTTCCAGAGTGAGTCTCTCACACAGTCCCTCCCCTGCAAGAGTTCAATTCCGCATTCCCTATGACGTTTGCCCTCGCTGCCCGCACTTCACTGTTGAGACTGCCAGTCGCCAGGGAGCCCGGAGCTGGCCTCAGTCAAACACATACCTCTGGGCATTGCCGCCACTGCCCAGAGCCAACCTCGGCCCGCCGGCCGTTTGGTCGGGAATGCCTCACCTACTGTCCTGCTGACCTTCTCTGCCTCTGGGCTGTGCTCCCCTGTGTCCAGATGCTGCCCGCTCCAATTCCTAGGGTCCTGAAGACATCTCATGCTCCCTATCTTGTCCTCTAGCTCCTTTGGTACTTGAGAACACCATCAGCACTGCTCTCCACTCTGTCGCCATCTTCCCACTGGAAAGAACATTTAATCAGAACAGCAGGAAGAAAAGACAATTCAAAAAATAAGTATATATTTATTATTTCACACTAGTGGGTCACATCAAAAATGTCCATAATCAAATTTCTATAAGATTAATATTGTTACTTGACAAACTCTAACTCTATCTTCACCTAAGTAGGTAGAGTCTTGACTTGGTTCCTTCTGTGTCCAGAATGTCTGAATCTCATTTTACCACAGAGATTAGATGGGGAAACAGTTAGGCATTGAGGCTGCTGCACATTCAGTACCAAACTCCACTGAAAGAACATTACCTGGGAGCACCACCTCCTCCATAGAGCTTACACTTCTGTCTTCCAATAATCCACATAGACACTCCACCTTCTCCAACACTGGGTCTGCATGCTGTAAGATCACACTCTGTTTTTCGTTTATATGCTGATCTCTTTGTAGGAGAAACAGGGTCATATGGAACTTCTTGTCTCCTGAAAATGAACCTCCTACATTATTAATTCACCCTCTGGTCTTGAGGGTTAAATCTCTTGGTATGTTCATATTTGATAACTTGATAAGACATCTCTAGTTTTCAATATCTTTCTTTAAAATAAAAATTTACTGTACTAGGTCATGTATCCATCTTCTTGGCTAGTCAGGTATGAGGGAAGGACATAGGCTTAAATGTGGGGAGTAATTCATTTTTTATTTAATTTTACTTTTAATGTATTATATCCATCCCCTTTTTCCTCCCCCTCTGTCCTCTTCCCCACCACTTCACCCCCCACCAAAGTCAATTGGGGAGTAATTCTTAATAGATATGAATCATTGGACAAGTCATACTCTGGGTTTTGTCCTTTATACCACTGTCCACCCCAGAGTTCCCTATATAGTAAGAGGACATGCAAATGGAGGCTTTCTGATCATTAAAAGCAGCTCAGCTCTGACTTTGCAGCTCTGACACAGGAGCCCAGCCCATGACTCCCAGGTGTTTCCATCACCTGTTCAGGACAAAACACAAACCACTCACCAAGAAGTTTGGGCTCAGCTGGGTTTTCTTTGTTGTAGTTTTTTGTTTTGTTCACTTTAAGATTGTATTCATTATTTTTAGAAAGAAGGTCAGAGAGGGAGGAAGGAACATCAATGTATGGTTGTCTTTCACTTGCCTCCAGATACAGACCTGGCTGGAGACCTGGCTTGCATCCTGGTTATGTGCCCTGATTGGTAATTGAACCAACAGCATGTGGCCACTTTGCAAGCCAGTGCCTATCCACTGAGCCACCAGCCAGGTCCATGCAGTTTTAAGAGATAACTTATGGAGAATGAGAGACACTGAGTATGAGAGTGGGTATGACTGAGTGGAATAGTGAACAGGTGACATGTTCCTGACCAGGACATCTCAGTGTTTGAAGTTGTCCAGTTTGAGGTGCAGATGATGGAGTCTGGTGATGGTGTGGTAATTAAAGATAAATCCAGAGATTACTGGATGGGCTGGGTCTGCCAGGCTCCAGGGAAAGGGCTGGAGAGGGTCTAACACAATAATAGGTATGAAGGTACCATGTATTATTCAAATTATGTGAAGGATCAATTCATCATCTGCAGATGCAATGGCCAGTAAATGCTGTACATGCAAATGGATAGCTTGAGAGCCAAGGACGTGGCCCATATTACCATTTAGAGTCACAATGAGGGGAAGTCAATCTGAGCCCAGAAATGAACCTCCCTACAGAAGACAGGAGGGCTGGACTGCAGAAGTTGCTCAGAACACCAGAGGGCGCTGTGGGACCCTGAGCACAGACAGCAGCCCCAGGGGCAGGTGTAGGCCTGGTGGGGAAAGAAGAGGTTTCCTTTTGGGAGCAGGAGTTTCTTCTAGAAGGTCTCAACTGCATCCCAGAAAACTTCTTCCTTCTTTGTGGCTTTGATTTTTCACATTCTCAGTACAGACAGCATGGAATAAGTCAAATTGCCAGCAGGTGAGATTCCACACTGTGTGCCCTTTTCTTCCTTGGCCATGAACCACTCGAAGGCTCCCATCTTCCCTGTGGTGGACATGTTCCAACAAGGAGGGTCCAACCTTGTCAGGCCCCTGTGTGCTGTGCTCAGGCTCTCTGTCCCCAAACATGCCCACAATGTCCTCAACACATGTTCTTTATGGCAGGAACACCTCAGATGGCAGTGCCGTGATCATCCCCCAGGATGTCCACCCCTCAGGCCTTGGTCCTCCATTCTGCTCATTACCACCTTGCTCATCATTTACTGGGTGGAGGTGTAAATGCAGCTTTACATAATCTACTGTCACATGCCAGCCTAATTCTCCCTAAATCTGACTTAGATCCTGAGCTCCCTGGGCCTGGGGCCCTGATCACTCTTCCCTGCTCCCCCCACATGACCAGTCACAGAAGGAAAATTAAGGAAGGATGCATACAGTCACATGTCCCAACTCCATCCTCTCACATCCCCTGAATGTGTCTGTCCACCAGTGTCCCTTGGTTCATGTACTTGTGGGAATTTGGGGATTATAAATTCTGCAGGATGCACCTGTCCAACATAGTGGAAATGTGTAATTTTAAATGTTAATGTAAAGTTAGGAGGGAAAGATGGTGACAGAGTAGAGAGCAGTGCTGATGGTGTTCTCCAGTGCCAGAGCAGCTGGAGGATAGGGTAAGGAGCATGAGATGTCTGCAGGTCTCTATAAATTGGAGTGGTAAGCATCTGGATTCAGAGGTGCACAGCCTAGAGGCTTCCCTCCCTACAGGAGGGAAGGAACTGAGACAGTTCCAAACCAGCTGGTGGAAGGAGGTCAGTTCTGGGCAGCGGTAGCTCTGCCCAGAGGGGTGACTCTAACTGAAGACAGCTCCAGGATCACAGGTGACTAGAAATCTGAGCAGAGAAGTGTGGACAGTGAGTGCAAACTCCAGAGGGAATGGGGAATTGAACTCCTGCAGGGGAGGGACTGTGTGAGAGCCTCACTTCTGAGGTTGAAATGGAGGAAGTGCCTCCCCAGGCCATAGGAGGAGTAGGAGAGATCCCCCAGGGAGCAGGAGTGGGGGAGCCGATAAGTGCACCAGCCACAGTGGCAGGAGGGCTGAAAATTGTGCTGCTGCACCACCCACTACCCAGGAAGAGGGCAACTCAGAGTGCAAGGTGCACCCAGGTGTAAGGGGGAAGACCCAACCCTGCACACCCACACCGACACACAGGTTCCCACAAAAACTCAGAACTGCATGCCAGAAACTTGCAGCTGATGAATTGGTGCACCCATTGCAGGTAACAAAGGCCTCCTTCAGAGGAGCTGGATGGGGTAGGAGTAGCATTAGCTGGCAGACTGCATTGCAGGCCTTGGAAGTCAGGCATGCATCACAAAGATGGCAGTAAAAAACTCCTCAAAGAGCTGGAATGCTTGGAGGGTTAGCCTTCACTAGCAAGAGACCTGCAGGGCCCCAGGGGAGCCAGGCATTATTTGTGAGCAGGGGATACCTCCTCTGGGAGCTGCATGGGGGAGGGCCAGCTATCACAGGAGCCAGCAAGGTTGCAGGCCACTCTGCCTTAGAGCCAGGTGCCCAAGGCAGGTAGCAACCTCCTCAAGGAGCTGGAGGGGGAGAAGCAGCCATAGACACCATAGAAACACCCTGCAGGTCTTCACACAGAACAAGTGAGAGAAGGCCACAAAACACCAGCAGTGTAGAAACCCAGCTAGGCTACTGGAGGCTCAGCCTACCTGGGGGCTGACACTCAGAATCAGACCTGACTGTGACAGCCATAAGCCCTGCCACTCCAAGACCACACAGCTTGATTGTAGACTACAGATACTTGATCAAGAAAAAGAGGGAGATTCAGGAAATGGAACACTGCTAATCTCAAGCACCTGAGTTACACCGAGAGCCACAAGAACTATTAATCCCTAACATATCATTTTCAAAAGTTACTTCCATCCCTCACAATTAGTGCATTTTAAGTAAATACTGTATATACCATAGTGTATCCCAACTCACATATTTTTACTCCTCCCCTATCTAAATCCACCTAAAAACCCAAGACCCTCCTCCTACTCTTGTTTTAAAATCTACTCACTCTCCTACTACAACTCATTCCCAGCCTTCAATCTAAGTATTCCTTCCCTACACAGCCACTTAAGCCTTTTTTTTTTTTTTTTTTTTTTTTGGGGGGGGGGTGCACTACTAGGGCCTACACATTCTTTTCTTCTGCTAAAAGCACATAGGTTCTGGCTCCTCCTAGACCAATCAGGACTCATTAAGGGTGAACAGGGAGGTAGATGCAGCAACTATATATACATATATATAGGCTTATATTGTTCCATCGCACTTTAGGATTTCTGATTCCCTCCCTTCTTATTTCCATAGAATAGATAAGTTGGTTTTCTCTCTCATATCCCTGCTATCTTTGCTGATCCTTAACACCCTTCAAAATTATCTATATTTTAGTCAACATAATCATTTTCCCCCTCGTATAACAGTCTTATGATAGCTACATCCCTATTAAGATTGGCTCAGTTGCAGCTGAGGGTGTGATTATAGTTTGGGTTACCTTGGAGGGTATGAGTATATAGCTAGGTTAATAGGCAGTTGAAAGGGGGATTAAAGGAGAAAAATTATCTCTGAAGGCCTGGTTATTTTTCCTGGACTGGTGGTTCTGTTTTAGGAGCAGCTCAAAAACCATGTATGAGATGGGATTGAAGGAATGTCTCTCAATCAGCCAACTGGAAAAAAAAAGGAGCAACATACACAACCAACCCAAAATACAACCAGACAGTCCAAGTTAATTACATAAAAGCCCCCCACCCTGAGAGCAACAAGTGGAGAAAATCTAGGAGACTGCAACACTGAACTCCACAAATCTCCTAACACAGAAAGGTGTTCCACAAACACAAGGAAGCAAAACATATTAATCCAAGACAAAAACAAGCAACAACAGCCACCCAAAATGGGGAAAAAAGAATAAGTCCATCACCAAAAGGAAAGGAAGGATCCCCAGAAAGATCACTAAATGAAACACAGGCAAACAAACTATCAGATATGGAATTCAAAAGAATGATAATAGAGAAGCTCAACCAGCTCAGCCAGCTCAAGAAAACTATAAACAACTCCAGGAGAACTACAAAGAACTCCAGGGAAGTTACAAGAAACTTACTAAGAGCTACACCAGCATCAAAAAGGACTTAGAAACTATTAGTAAGAACCAGGAGGAAATGGAGAATAGAATTTCTGAATTAAATAATTACAAGAAGGAATCAACAGTAGGCTAGAGGAAGCAGAGGACCAGATCAGTAAGCTGGAGAACAATGTAGAAAAAATGTTCCAAGACAGTACAGGAGGATGTAAAAAGGCTGTACAAGAATGAAGAAGTTTTATGACAGCTGCAGGACAACATGAAATACAATAACATTCATATCATAGGGATACCAGAAAGAGAAGAAAAACAAGGAATGGAAAACCTGTTCAAAAAAGTTATGATAGAAAATGTCCCTAACATGATAAGTGAAAATGTTACCCAAGTTCAGAGAGCACACAGGGTCCCAATTAAGATCAAACCCAAATAGACAAATCCAAGGCACATCATAATTAAACTGGCAAATTTCAAAACTAAGAGAGAATCCTAAAAGAATCAAGAGAGAAACAGCAAATAACATATAAGGGAAATCCAATAAGGCTATCAAATAATTATTCAACAGAAACAATACAAGCCAGAAGGGAATGGCAAAAAATATTCCAAGTAATGAAAAACAAAGACTTGCAACCAAGAAAGCTCTACCCAGCAAGGCTCTCATTCAAAATGGAAGGAGAAATATGAAGTTACCCAGACAAAAGAAGACTAAAAGAATGCATTTCTACCAAACAAGCAAGAAATGCTGAATGGTCTGCTTTAAAAACAATCAAAAAATGAAGAAGCAGAAAGAGCCAAACAGGAACACAGGTACAAAATGGGAAAGTGGCAATAAATAAATATCAATCAATGATAAACTTAAATGTAAATAAATTAACTGTGCCAATCAAAAGACATAGGGTAGCTGAATGGATAAGAAAACATGACCCACATACATGCTGTCTTCAAGAGAGCCACTTCAGAACAAAAAATTGACAAAGATTGAAAGTGAAGGGATGGAAAAATATAAATCAAGCAAATAGACATGAAAAGAAAACTGGGGTAGCAATACTTATTTCAGACAAAATAGATTTTACAATGAAGTCCATAAAAAGAGATAAAGAAGGACATTTCACAATACTTAAGGGAACAATCCATCAAAAAGAAATAACTCTGGTAAATATATACACACCCAACGTAGGAGCTCTGAAATACATAAGGAAAATCTTGGAGGATTTCAAGAAGGATATAATCAGGAACACACTAATAGTAGAGGATTTTAATACCCCACTATCAACAATGTACAGATTATCCAAACAAAAAATCACTAAGGATGTTGTGGCATTGAGCAACACTCTAGAGGAAATGGACCTAACAGAAATATACAGAACCGTTCACCCCAAAGAAGAAAATACACATTATTTTCAAATGCACATGGAACATTCTCTAAGATATACCACAAGACCATGGTTGGTCACTAGACAAGCGTCCAAGAATACAGGAAAATTAAAATTATACCAAGCAGCTTCTCATATCACAATGGCTTGATCTAGAAACAAATGTCAAGAGAAAAAATAAACAAAAACAAAAATACTCTAACACATGTAGACTGAATAACATGTTTTAAAGTAATGAATGGGTTAACAATGAGATAAAAGATGAAATCAAAAAGTTTCTGGAAACAAATGAAAATGAATACACAACAGTCCAAACCCATGAGACACAGAAAAGGCAGTCCTCAGAGGGAATTTATAGCAATACAGGCCTACCTAAAAAGGTCACAAGAGTTTATAAAAACCACCTCACCATAAAACTACAAGAACTAGAGGAGCAACAACAAACAAAGCCCAGAGAAAGTGGAAGGAAGGAAATCATCAAGATCAGAGCAGAACTAAATAACTTAGAGAGTCAAACTATAATTCCAAGATTCAACAAGTCTGGGAGCTAGGTTTTGAAAAAATAAACAAAATTGACAAGCCTTTATCCAGACCCATCAAGAAAAAGAGAGGATCCAAATAATCAGAAATGAAAGGAGAAATCACAATTGATACTTCAGAAATACAAAGGATTGTAAGAAATTACTACAAATGACTGTATGACAAGAAATATGAAAACCTGGGTGAAATTGGCACATTTCTGGAAATGTATAATCTACCAAAACTGAATCCAGAAGAAGCAGAAAGCCTGACTAGACCAATAACAACTAGTGAAATTGAAGAAGTAATCTAAAATCTCCCAAAGCACCAAACCAGGTGGATACACAGGTGAATTCTACAAAATATTTAAAGAAGTGACTCCTATCCTTCTCAAATTACATCAATAAATCCAAGAAGAAGGAAGACTCCCAAACTCTTTCTATGAGTCCATTATTATTCTATTCCCAAAACTAGGTGAAGACACAAATAAGAATGAAAACTATAGGACAATACCTTTGATGAACATAGATGCTAAGATTCTCAACAAAATATTGGCTAAATGGATTCAGCAGTACACTAGAGAGATTATACACCATGATCAAGTGAGTTTCATCCCAGGGATGTGAGGATGGTACAATATTCATAAATCAATAAATGTAATACATCACATCAACAAATTGAAAGATAAAAACCATATGATCATAGCAATAAATGCTGAAAAAGCATTTGATAAAGTACAGCAACCATTTATGATAAAAACCCTCAAAAACAACAACAACAACAAAAACAACAACAAAAGAGGGAGCCTACCTCAACATCACAAAGGCCATATGTGAGAAACCTAAAGCAAACATCATACTCAAATGACAAAAACTAAAAGCTTTCCCCCTAATATCAGGAATGAGACAAGGCTGTACACTTTCTCCACTTCTGTTCAACATTGTCAACAAGTTCTAGCTATAGCCATCAGAGAAGAAAAAGGAATCAAAGGTATCCAAATTGGAAAGGAGGAAGTCAAACTGTCATTATTTGCAGATGATATGATAGTATACATACAAAACCTGATGGGCTCCACCAAATACTTACTCAACCTAATAAGCAAATTGAGCAAAATAGCTGGGTATAAAGTCAATATCCAGAAATCAAAAGCATTCTTGTATAGCAATAATGAAACAACAGAAATAGAAGCAAGAAAACAAATCCCATTTTCCATAGCAACAAGAAAAATAAAATACCTAGGAATAAACTTAACTAAGGAGGTAAAAGACCTGTACTCAGAGAATTACAGAACAATGAAGAAAGAAATCAAAGAAGATACAAACAAATGGAAGCAAAATTCAAAGGGAACCAACTCTATGGGAAAACATAATTGCCAATGATGCCTCAGACAAGGGTTTGATCTCCAAAATATACAAAGAACTATTGTGACTCAACACCAGGGAGACAGACAGCCCAATTACAAAATGGGCAAAGGATCTGAACAGGCAACTCACTGAGGAAGATATACAAAGGGCCCAGAGGCATATGAAAGAATGCTCAACACACACTAGTCATCAGACAGATGCAAATTAAAACCACAATAAGATACTACCTCACCCCTGTTAGAATGGCAATCATTAACAAATCAACAAACAACAAGTGTTGGCAAAGGAGGTGGGGCAAAGGGAACCCTCGTGCACTTTTGGTGGGAATGCAGGCTGGTGCAGCCACTGTGGAAAACAGTATGAGGTTTTCTTAAAAAACTAAAAATGGAATTGCCTTTTTATCCAATGTGTCCACTTGGATTATACCCAAAGAATCCTGAAACACCAATTCATAAGAACCTATGTACACCTATGTTCATAGCAGCACTATTTACAATAGCCAAGTGCTGGAAACAGCCTAAGTGTCCATCAGTGGATGACTAGAGTAAAAAACTTTGGTACTGTTACGCAATGAAATACTACACAGCAGAAAGAAAGAAGGAACTCCTACCTTTTGCAACAACTTTGATGGAACTAGAAATAATTTTTTTTAGTGAAATAAACCAGTCAGTGAAGGACAAATACCATATGATCTCACCCATTAGACAACAATAATCAACAAAACTAACAACAAGCAAAACAGAACCAAATATATGAATACAGTGAATAGGCCTTCAGTGGTCAGGGGGGAAGGGTTTTGCGGGGAAGGGGGAGGAAGAGTCAAGGAAGGGGGCAGTTTAGACAAGAACCTAGTATAAAGGAACCATGGACATGGACAACAGGTGGGATTGATATTGGGGGGAATGGGTGGGTGGGGACGGGGTCAGAGGGGAGCAAGAAAAAAGGATGGATATAATACAACAAAAATAAAATAAAATTTAAGACAAATAAATGTTAATGTAAAATTTTTAAAACACTTTATTTTACATTATAATGTTAATAATCTCTTTAAAAGTATTATTTTATGTTTTAGAGAAAGGGTACTGGAGGGAGAAATAATGGCAGAGAAACATCAATTAGTTGCTTCTTTCATGCCCCCCGCTAGAACTTGGCCCCAAGTCAGGCATGTATCCTGACCCAGAATCAAACTGAAACCAGTGACCATTCTATTCACATGCCATGTGAACCATAGCAGCCAGGTTTAAAGTACTATGTTGTCAGAGACTCTTTACATACTCAGGGGTCTTGACCTCTAGTCCTGCAGCCTGTTGTGAGCATGATGTGTGGAACTCACTTTGCTCAGTCGGCACATGCCATGCCCTGCTCTGAAAGTTGCAGGAGAGCAGGTGGGGAATGATGGTGTGGGCTTCCTCAGAGGGCCATAGGTGCTGACCACCTCTGCTGTCTCCTTTAGGACTGAATGACACTGATTGGTCACAGTCTTAACATGGGGAAGGATGCTTTCCAGAATGGCACCAGTGTCCTTAGGTGGACATTTAATAACGCTCTCAATCCTATATCCACAGTCATGCCTGTGGGGAGCCAGATGTGTTATTGGGAGGAGCACACTATCTCCCTGAACCCCATTTGTTAGAGGAGACACTCCTTACAGAATGAGGGTGGCTTCAGTCCTCATGAGTCCTGCTGACCACACATGTCAAAAACTGGTCTGAAAGAATGATGGCAATGTTCCCTAATGCTCAGTCTGGTGGCCTCAGGTCCAGACCAGCTGCTGACTAGGTCTCCTCTCCAGGCCAGAGGTTGGGCTCTGAAAGATTTACAAATACTGTAGATACCATCATTTGGTTTTCAAGCTTCATATCAGAGAGTTGGTGGAAAAATGTCCACTCCCCTCACTCCTATGATTCAGGGCAGGGCCCTGCAGATGTGGAGAAATGTGGACTTCAGCTCTGCAACTGGTTTTGGTGGTTTTTAAGACGTTCTTCTATATTTCCATTTGTTGCACAAGAGTCAGAAAGCTGCTTAGTTTTACATCAAATGTCACTTCCTTGAGTGCAGGGGTCTGGACAATTTGCACATTTGTGCATACTTTTAAAAGGAGGGCAGCTAGGATGGTGTACATGTGCACAAAGTCCACCTTCTATTACACCAGGGCAGATCACGTGGTGTCACTGACCTAATTCTTGTTGGAAGAGGTATGCTGTGGACACTGCCTCCAGCAACATTCTCATGTGATGTGGAGGTCCCAGCCCACATGGCAATGGTAGGTCCCTTTATTGTTTCAAATTTCTCATAGATCACATTTTGAAAGGGGGGCTGTTGTATTTTATGTTGGCCACAGAACCACTGCATGTGCTGTTGACACAGACTTTCCATCAACACAGGGGTATGAGATCTCACATGACCAACATCAGTTAGGTGTTTTCCAGGTGTAAATCTACCCCAAAACATAATGACCCACCTATCAGGGACACATGAAATACAGAATGTTTCCACAACTGAAGCAGATGAGTGACATTGCTACACTTCAGACATTCACATTTTACATCACTGTCAGCACAATGAAAGGTTCAGTGGTGCCTATCATTTGTACACTGTCCAAATTTGTGTCCCTTTGTATTTATGCTGAAGCAGGCATCTGAACCATTCAGCATGACTTTGCCAAAAATCTCCTTGCAGTGCACAGTGTGCTGAGTACAATTTGCAGAATTTCAGTACATGGGGCTCCATCTCACAGATAAACATCTTGAGGGCATGTGAAACCATGCATGAAGTAGTGCTTGGGAAGATCATATATGATTTTGACTAGCCTGCAGAACATCCTTAGGGGGTGAGTAGGTACACTTTGTGCAACATGTACTTGTGAGACAATCAGTTCCACTTCCTAAGGTGCAGTCACTTTTGCAGAATGGGTTGTTGTGAAACTGCTTGAAGGCTTCACAGTCACACTGTTCTCCATCATCCTTCACATAGGTTCCATATCAAACAGATGTCAGGATTTTATTTGAATACTTGAATCCACTCTGGTAGGTGCAGTGTTTTTCTACCATAATTAACTATATTTGCTGTATGCTACATGGAACATTTGCTAAAGGCATCTGTCATCACAGGTCCTGTTCATATGTAGGTGGCCCTTCTCTGGCACACGTTTCCTCATCATGATACAGACCAAACCTTCTACCAAATAACTGGCTGGTTGTAATTGGTAACAATAAATAATATCTCAGCAGAACACCCACCACGATGAGATGATTTCTTTTGCATACACTCCATAGGAGTGGGGAAAGACTCCTATGGAGAAATGAGGCCCATTTCTAATCACAATTAACCCTCAACATGGGTGAGGAGGAGTATACATTTTGTTTGCATACATGTTATAAAACATACTCGAAGGCCTCGCATAATCATCCATGGTGGTTGGATCTCTTACACTGTGATTATGATGCTGATGCGGTCCTCAAAACCAAGGCTTTGGAACATGGCGTCAATTACACTACACAGATGTCATGTCATAGCCAGAATCCCTGCCTCCACGGGTGTGTATTTCCCAGCTCACTTTTATCTAAGAGAGCACATTCAAATGTAAGTGCCACGTGTTCACAGTTTTGGTTGGCCAAATGCCACTTTGGTTAGTTTTCATATATATGAACCCCTTTTGTTCAGGTGGTGAAGATGACTTGTTACTGTCTTACCTGGCTCCAGGAGAATAAATGCAGATTCTGTGCTCCCATCTCTCCATAAGAATAAACTTGGTATGAATTTCCTCTTCAATGCTCCAATGTAGTTTTCCAGTCACATTGAATCCAAAGTAAACCTGCCTGGAGTTGAGCACCTGTGGTGCACTGGACTTACCAAGAATTGAACACATTTTGACACATTGTTGTATACAGTATAAACTGATTTGGGACTCACAAGAGGGCCTTTTACACTTCCTACATGTTCCATATAGAGTGTACTAGTGAGCCTAGAGGCTGTAGTGGTGTTCACTTGAGAGAACAGGGGGTGCCCCTCTTTTATGTAACCCAGCATATATGTGGGTCCTGTTGCATTGGTGTCTGCCACTATGTGAGAAACTGTGTACAGCCTTTGGAAATTCTGGAGGTGTTTATTTCATAGGCAAATCATCCAACTTCATAACACCTTCCAGGTCCCCATAGCACATGTCCATGGTAACAATGGAGAGAGGAACCTTCTCCATGTAGTCATAGCAGTAACAACCAGGAAGGACAAAAGGGGGTCATCCTGAGTCATCATCACCAGATATCGGGGCCAAAACAGTTTCTTGTGCCTCATGTGCCTGAAGTCTCTCTGGCCCCCAAGACCCAGGCTGTAGGAGAGCCAGGCAGGCATCTGAATGCCTTTGCCTGTGTGCAGCTCCTTCCTGGAATCACCACCTCAGGGGAGATGTAGCACCATGATGGGGGACCTTGAGAACTCTGGAATGGAGCCAACTATACCCAGAGACCAAGTAGCAGGAGGTGAATCCTCAGGGTGTCCAAAACCTCTGCTCACCTCATGCCCCTGCTCAGTATCACAGTCAGAGGAAATGGAGAAAGGGAGGGCCCTCAGTGAAGCCAGGTCCCAACCATCTGCCGTGGCCACTTGCTACCAAAGAGAGAGTGACAGAAAGCCTGTCCTGGGTGGATCATGTGAGGGAACTAGGTAACTGTTACAGGGTGTGGCAGAGGGTGTGGCTGGACGTGAATTCAGATGGGAAGTTAGTGTGAGCCCAGGCACACACCTCCCTAAGGGTAACAAGAGGGCTTGGCTACAGAGGTTGCTCAGGACATCAAGAAACATTAGTGATACTCACAGGCATTCTTGAGCACAAGGAGACACCAGTGCCACCAGTAGGTGCTCAGAGCACAAGGGGACATCAGGGCCACCAGGGGGTGCTCAGAGTGCAACAGGACACCAGCACCACTAGGGGACACTCAGTGAACAAGGAGACATCAGTGACACCAGGGGTCACCCAGA
>PVIW01015291.1:0-20246 GCA_004026585.1 Noctilio leporinus | reverse complement strand
GTCACTCCCTCAGGTAGCAGCCCTGGTGGTAGGGGTCACTCCCTCAGGTAGCAGCGCTGTTGGTAGGGGTCACTCCCTCAGGTAGCAGCCCTGGTGGTAGGGGTCACTCCCTCAGGTAGCAGCCCTGGTGGTAGGGGTCACTCCCTCAGGTAGCAGCGCTGTTGGTAGGGGTCACTCCCTCAGGTAGCAGCCCCCTTCGTAAGGTCACTCCCTCAAGCACATCAGCTTTGGATCCCAGGACAAAGCCCATCTCCCTGCGAGCCCACTTCTCCGCCGACGACGAAGGTGACATGAGCCAGCCGGGCCCCAGGAGCGGAAGTGATGGCTAACAACACAGACACCCCACACACGTGTCCTTCCCTTTCATGCACAAAACCACCTAAGAAAAAATTACCCCTGGCAGGAACGCGAAGGCCACCTGAAGTCACAGGCGAGACTTCCTTACGGAGGAGAACACGGAGGCCAGGGCCGTACTGCTTTGGAAAGACAGCCCTGGGAGCCTCCGTCCCGGTCAGCGGCTCACCTTGACGCGCTGCCGCAGGCGGTACAGCTGCGGGGGCAGCGGCAGGCCCCCCACCAGGAGCGCGGTCTTCATGCGCGGCAGGCCTCTCATCAGCTCTTTGGCTTGTGCCTCTATCTGGACGGCCAGCTCCCTCGTGGGGGTCAGGACGAGCGCTGCGGGGTACGAGCTCTGTGAAGGTGGAAACGGGGTCCGAAACACCGCAATCTGCTCCGGGGGGTGGACTCGCCCATCAGGGCCTCCACCAGCATTATTTACTGCTCACCTGCCCCCATCAGCCCGATGGGGAATGAATGAGCTCCCCTGCCCCCAGCTCACCAGAGCATGTCTGCAAACACCGCTGTACGGGGACCCACGTCTGACGTCACAGGGACGCCGTAGATGAAAGTGTGGGCCAGGGAGGGAGAGGCCTCCGCAGTGCCCAAGGTGGCGACCTCCAGCCACACTCCTCAGGTCATCCTGGGTCAAGCTTGCCTGTCCACCCTCAACCTTCCTTCTTACGTTTCTTGTGGATTCACTCCCTTCTTGTGGAAAGAACTGACCTGTAGGGCGTCCATCCTACACGCTGCCCTACTGCTCTGTTCGGGTCCTGGCAGGGGATTCCACCTAAATCCTGACCACTGAGTGCTTTCGTTTACTTTTTTTCTCATGCTACTCTTCAGTTTCTCAAATGTTGTAAGGAAAGCGATTTCTGAGACCTTCAATGAAGCTCTTTTATTTGACATAATAAAATATGTTTTGCAGACACGCTACTCAATTCCACATACTTGGTTTCTGTTTGCAACCTGAGCTGGTTGAGTATTAAAGTCGGTAACCACCCCATGCGTTTCCAAGAAGGTTCCGTGGGGAAACTGAACTTACCTCGGCGACAGCTCGGATGATAACAGGAAGCAGAAACGCAGCGGTTTTCCCGGAACCGGTGCTGGCACTGGCCAGGATGTCCCGCCCCAGGAGCCCCACGGGAATCATCTGCATTTGGATGGGTGTTGGCACCTCGTACCCAGAGGCCCTCAGGTTGAGGTTTAAGGCCTCCGGGAAACCACAGTGTTCAAAGTCAATGATGGGCCTGGGCACATCTCGCCCTTGCACGGAAATTCCCAGCTGACATTTCAGATTCTCCACCAGGTCTTCCCGGAGGCTGGCGATGAAGGGGTGCTCCTTATACACGAAGGACGGGGGGAGGGGGGTCTCGGGCTGAGGGCCAGCCCCCGGGGCCTCGCCGACTGCTAGTGTTTCCTCCTTCTCCTGCACTTGCAGAAGATGCTTCGCTTTGCACTCGAGGCTACACACGTCCTCATCTGTCTCGTCACAGATGTACTCTCCGAAGCGGCCGCAGACGATGCACACCGGTTCCCCGGGCTCTGCCCAGCGCTGCATTTTGGAAAACGACTTAACAGGCTCTTCGGAGAGATGACTGTCCAGGGCGCGTGTCTCAGGTTCCGCCTGTGGGCCGGGCCGGGGACCCGGTCCCGCACTCTGCTGGCCTGCGGCTGAGGTTTCCCCTGTGACCACCACAGAGCCAGCAGCCTGACCACGGCCTCTCTCCCACCGGAGGTCTCCTGCCTCTGTTCTCCCTTTCTTGGCCGCACCACCCTTGCCGTCATCATGGGCGCTCCTCTTGACTTTGAGAGATCTCGGAACAAACATCCTTCAATGCTCTGCTGAGGAAATAAGATAAGACTTATTTTAGGTCATCAAGGTCAACGAGCAAGTACCAGCTGGCTATCCTGGAAGCAGCAGCTTCCCTGGGCTTCACCTCCAAGGCCCAGAGGGCCCACGAGGACACTACCTGCACCAAGCGTGTCTTCCATTCGCCAGTGGGCGCAGGGAAGGGAGTCCGCTTCGGTGCGCAGACACAGGCGCGCACACACGTGCCCGCCGGCTCCAGCTCGCAGACAGCGACTCCGGCACAGCAGAGGCTGTAGAAACGGGGAATAACTCCTAGTGGTTTTTTGCAAAACAGGAATCTTTAAAACAAACCACCACGCCGCAAGGAAAAGGCGCCCTCGACCTAACGGTCACAGCCAGGGCGCTGGGACGCCCCGAACTCAGCACGTAGCGCCCCACACGCCCCCAGGGGGTGCCCAGGGGCTCCCGGGGCAGGTGCGGGGCCGCTTGGGCACCGGGTCTGCACGTGGAGGGCGCCGGGCGCCCGGTGCTCGGGGCTCCCCTTGGGGTCCGCCGGCCGGCCGGCCGGACCCCGCGTGCCCGCTGTCCCCAGAAGCTGCGCCGCACAGGGCGGCGCGGGGAGACGCGGTCCGCCACGCGGGGACCACCGAGCACACGCACACGCGCCCTTCTCAGGAACGACGCTCAGGACCCGCTGATTCCAGCCACCGGCAGCTGGGGGGCCGCCCGGGCCCCTGGGGGCTCCGGGGACGCAGAGCCGGCCCCGCCTGGTCCTGCAGGGGCGCCCCGGCCGCCGCCCCGCCCCGCGCCGCGCCCCCCGCGCCCGCAGACCCCGCCTCGCGCGGCGCGCACCCGGTAGTGACCCCGCACCCAGCGCGCCTGCGCGTCCCGGCGGCCGCCCCGCACCCAGCGCGCCTGCGCGTCCCGGAGGCCCGGACACCGGCGGGAGGGGCGCGCAGGGCGGGGCCGCGTCCCAGCACCGCGGACGAGCGCCGCCCAAAGGGACGGAGGCCGGAGCCCCCGCGAGCTGCGCCCCCGCGGCGAGGAGCCTCCTCGGCTGCCGCGCCGGCCGGGCTTCCGGCGGACAGGCTGGGCGTCGCCGCAGCGGGCGGGGCGTCGGAGGCCGGTCCGCACCCCCGGCTTTTGGGAGCGGCCGCGGGCGCACGGGGCGGGGCCACGTGGTGGGCGGGGCGGGGTCTAGAGGGCGGGGCCACTGCCGTCCACGCCCCCTCCCCGCCGGCCGGAGGCGCCACGCGACCTGGGGTCCGGGCTGGCGCCGCGCAAGCGGGGGCCCGGGCGGCGAGAAGAGCGGGAGGGCGGCGCCCGCGCGGACCGGCGGTCGGGCGGACGGGGAGGGGCCGGGCCTGGTGCCGCTGACCCGGGGCTGGCAGGGCGACCCTCGGGGCGGCGGCGACCCGCGGCTCCGGGAGGCGGTGGGACGGGCCGGCCCGCGGCGGGTGACTCGGGGAATGTTTCCCAGAAGCGTTTTTAAGGTTCGATCTAACGTTCAGCGCGTGCAAAACAGCTGTTGCATAGGGACGTGTCCACGCGGGCTAACCGAGGACCGTTCCAGCGCCACACGCGCCGCAAGGGCGCCCCTGGGGTCGGCTCCCCCCGCACCCCCCCCCCGCAGCCGCGTCCTGCGCTGGCCGTGGCCTCGCGCCTTCGCGGCCCTTCCGCAGCTGGGTGCGCTCCTAAGTGACTCCCCGTCGCTTTTCTTCTTTGGGGGCTTTGCAAGTATAACGTGCTGCCCTCCCTACGGGTCAGCGTGTTCGTTGACTCCGGTGCAGCAAGTGTGCGCACGCCAGCGTGTTTTCGCTGTTACTGGACGGGCGGGTGGTTGGGGTGAAGTTGTCCACTTCCCTGCGAACAGGTGCAGGGTCGCGGGTGTTTCGTTACTGTTAGAGGCGGATTTACCAGGAATCGAATGCAATTTGGGTGTCAGGGCCCCTCCCTCCCAGAGGTCCCCTGGATATGTTTGCCTGGTCGTGTACTCTTGAAACCCCTGCAAAAGGAACGGAGTGAAGCTACAGTGGGTTAGGGCCACTTCCTGTCCACTTTCCTTTGGCCCTTCTCAAGTGGGGTGCTGGTGGACGCTGCAGCTACTTGGGGCCCCAGCCAAGGACTTACGACTCTAAGTCCAGTGAAATGTATGAGCAGGGTTCGAGGTCTGTGCACCCCAGGCTGGTGCCCTACACCCCAGGGTAGGCAGGTGAGGGGCAGATGTGCCCTCAGCAGGAACCGGGCCCACAGCACCCAGCAGGAGGTAGCGCATGTCCCCAGAGAAACCGTTGGACATGTAGGAAGCTGGGAATTCACTGGATGTGTAAAGTTGGAAGCTGGGTGCCCAGCTCTGACCAATGACCAGTCAGGTGGAAATGCCCTCTCGTGGGGGACGTATTCACATTTATACGATTATACACCTTCTGTTTTCACACACCCACATTGTCAGACTCCATGAGTTGGGAGGTCACAAACCTGTTACAGAACTTCAGTGAGTCTGCATGTGAAGACACATGTGTTTTATAAATATTAATAATAAAAAGATGTTCGGTGAACCACACTAAAAGAAATTTCATCAGTTGTTCCAATAATGTCATTTGCAGCAATTCTTTCCCTCCCAATCCAGGATCCAGTCCAAGATCCTTTCACTTTATTTCTGCACTAACTTTAATTTTTTTTTCTTTTTCGTATGTTTATGGATTTGAAAGAGAAGGAAAAACGTCGATGTGGGAGAGAAATATGGGTCTGTTGCGGCCCACAAGTGCCCAACCTGGGAATGAAACCCGCAACCTAGGTATGTAGCCTGACCAGGAATCCAACCCCAGGTTTCTGGTGTACAGGACGGTGCTCCAACCAGCTGAGCCACACAGCCAGGGCTGCACTAACTTCCAATGAATAAAAAAGTTCTTAAGCTTAATGTAGTTCAATCAAGGGCCCTGGGGTAACCACCGCTTTTAGTGTTCACAGCACTTCCCAGCCGTCTGGAACCATAACTCATGCTCACACACGTTCCCATCTTTCTCCCGAAGCTTCAGCCTGGGCTCCAGGCACTCCTGCCGTGACATGTGGAGAACCGGCCGGTCCCTAGAGGATGCTTCCCTCTTCACGCGCAGCCCCCGAGTCCCTGCCCCTTTCTGCGCGTGCGTTAGCAGTGCTGGCTGAAGCCGCGGGCTTCACATCAAGCTCTTCATCTTCAGGGTCAATGACACCAAGCTGTGCCTCTGGCCTGATGTGTGCGCTTTCACCAGGAGCTCAGGTTCCAATCCCAGGGCGGTGTCAGCAGAGCACCGTGTGGTCTAGGTCAGCGGCTCTGTTTCTTTGCAGAGTCTCCACCAACAGGGCGTGATGGGGGGCTTAGTGGACCTGCTGGGGCCCGTGGAAACCGCAGACCATGACAAACACATTACCAGTCGGCAGGGTGCTTCATGGCAGGGAGGGACAGGAAGACGTCCAGGGTGACTCAGGGAGCCAAGAGTTGTGGAGTTCATCATCCTACATGACCCTTCTAGGAGTCCGCCTCAAGCCCTGCCTCCGAAGAGGAAATGGTGCAACAATGCGAGTGGGCCCACTGCCATTCCCAGGTGCTGTTGAGACATGTTGGGACTCACCAGGCCTATCATCCTTTCCTCCGGGAAGCTTCAGTCACACCTGTTGGCTGATAGCTCCTGTCACCCTTGCAAGGCGCACGGCTTGGAAAACCCGCGTATGTGACGTCCCAGGGAAGACGGAGCACAAAGTGGTAGCATCTGGGTACACTGACTTATCTTCCCACTTTCTCTACACCACAGACCAGACTGCTGGGACCCTTCCACGCTCTGCTTTTGGTCCCTTTTCCTGGTAACTAAGATGACAGAGCCTTCAAGTTCTAAATATTGAATGATTGACTCATTCCACGGCTACATGGGTGCCACAGTGCGGCAGGCTGGGAACCCAACGGGAACAAGACAGGCTCCGCCCGCACCCCAGTCTCGGCAGAGGAGGGGAGACAGCAAGGGGTGTCACGGGAGTGCACACCTGGCACAGGGGGTCAGCAGAAGCTTTCCGGGGGAGGTGACCAGGACGCTGAGATCCAAAAGTTGGCTAGGAATTGAGATGATTAACGCAGGGAGCAGAAGGGGAGGAGAAAACCCTGCGAGCGCAGGGCACACCCAAGGAACTGCCTGAAATAGGGATAGTCCTGGGGTGCAAGTTATGATGCGGTAACAGGTTTATGGCTCATTCAGGTTGCAACGCAGGGAAACGCTGGGAGGGGGTTGAAACAGAGGGAGCTGAGGCGGCTGAGCTGAGGCAGGGCAGCGGGCAGGTGGGCAAGTGGACAGGGTCAGGCACGATGGCCGCTCCTCCCGACAGGACGTGGACGAGACGGAGGGTCCCGCACGCACGCGGAGGCTTTACGCTAACCAGCCAGCGACGTGACGCCGACGCCTGCGTGGCCATGAAGTTACGCCACAGCATGGCCAGTGTCTTACTGTTAACGACTTCAGAAATGTCCTTCACATCTGAACTACGTGATGGACGCTATGACCTTGGTGATCAATACTCCTCTTTCTGCACAGGTAGCATTCGCAGGTGTACATGACAGTCAACAACCAAGCTTCTGAGACGGCAAGTTGGGAGATGCTTTGTTAAGACTACAGCTCTACGTTCACCCGCAAACTGGGATTACAGAGGTGTCGGTGGTGGTGAGGGGAGGGAAAAATGGTACTGAGCTGTAAAGTCCACTTTTGTAACCCTTGGCAAAGACAGGCACGTGCAGGTTTCCATAGGAAAATGAAGCCGGATCCCTCCCTCACACCATGCCCCCAAATTAACTCGAAATGGATAGACTCAAGTGTCAGAGCTAAAATTTAAAAACTTTTAGAGGAAACCCCAGGAGTAACCTTCATGACCTTGGGGTAGGCAAAACCTTCTTAGGTACAAATTAAGGCAAAGGAAAAAGTGGATAAATGGACAACTTCTATGCTAAGTAAGATGCCATCAAGAAAGTGAAAAGAGGCCCTGGCTGGTGGCACAGTGGATAAGGTGCCGGCCTGCAAACCCAGAGGTCGCTGGTTCGATTCCCAGCCAGGGCACATGACCAGGTTACAAGCCAGGTCTCCAGCCAGGTCCATAGCTGGGCAGGTGAAAGGCAACCATACATGGCTGTCTCTCTCCCTCTCTCCCTCTCTCCCTGCCCTGCTCTCTAAAGATAAGAAATAAAAAAATATATATTTTTAAAATGAAAAGACAATCCAAACCAAGAGAGAAATGATAAGAAATTCATGGCTCTATCTGATAAAGGTCTAGTATCCAGAATGTATAAGGAAGTCTTTTTTCTTCTTTTTTAAAGATTTTATCTATTACTTTTAGAGAGAGGGGAAGGGAGAGAGGCAGAGAGGGAGAGAGACATCAATGTATGGCTGCCTGTCACCTGACCCCAGCTACAGCCCTGGCTGGAGACCTGGCTTGCAACCTGGTTACGTACCCTGGCTGGGAATCGAACCAGCAACCTTTGGGTTCACAGGCTGGCACCTTATCCACTGTGCCACCAGCCAGGGCCAGAATATATAAAGAAGTCTTACAATGCAACAATTAAAAACAAAAATTTGGCCCTGGCTGGTGGCTCAGTGCATTGGCACCAGATTGCAAACCCAAAGGTCACTGGTTCGATTCCCCAGCCAGGGCACATGACCAGGCTGCAAGCCAGGTCTCCAGCCAGGTCTGTAGCCGGAGGCAGGTGAAAAGCAACTGTACATTGATAACTTCTTTCCTCTTCTTCCTCCCTCCCTACCCTTCTCTCCGAAAATGATGAATAAAATCTTTTTCTTTTTAAAAATTTTTTAAGGGTAAAAGATTCAAATAGACGTTTGCCCACAGAAAACATACAAATGGCCCATAAATACATGCCAAATGCACCCGAGCAGTAGTTATCAGGGAAATGCAAAGCAAAACCACAACGAGACACTTCACACTAATTAAGATAGCTATTTAAAAAACCAGAGCAACAATAACACACAAGTGCTGATAAGGATGTGGGGAAACTGGAACCTTCATGGGCTGCTGACGGGAATGTACAAAGGTGAGGCCATTTGGAAAACAGCCTGGCAGCTCCTCAGTATGTTACGTACAGGATTGCCATGTGATCCAGAAAGGCCACACCTAGATTCCAAGAGAATTGAAAAACAGTGTCACACAAAGACTTGTACATTAATATTCACAGCTGAGTTATTTGTGACAGAAAGTGGAAGCCCCGTGCAATGCTCATTACTTTTTTTAAAATTTTATTTATTATTTTTCAGAGAGAGAGAAAGGGAGAGAAAAATCCTTGTATGGTTGCCTTTCACTCCAGCTACAGACCTGGCTGGAGACCTGGCTTGCAACCTTGTTATGTTGCCCTGGCTGGGAATCGAACTAGCGACCTTTGGGTTGGCAGGCTGGCACTTTATCCACTGTGCCACCAGCCAGGGCACAATGCCCATTATTAAGGGATAAAAAGTATGGTACGTCCATTCAATGGAATATTATTTAGCAATAAAAATAAAATTCTGATGCATGCTACAACTTGGTTGTTGAAAAGGTTAAGCTAAGTGAAAAAGCCAAGCACAAAAAGACCACATACTGTGATTTCATGACTATGAAATGTCCAGAACAACGCTTTTAAAGGAACTCTTTTTGGATGGTGGGCTTTTTTGCTCATCAATACCCTCTATGGTGAACCAGTATTTCTAGTTGTAAGAGAAAAAAAAACAAAGTCATTGGTACAAATAGTTTATCTCAACAAGGTAACGTCTTAGAATTAAGTGCCAAAGTCCGTGGGTTTAAGACCATTAAGTTCCACCATTGTTCCTGGAAGAAAACTTCCTGACATTTCCGGCATCTTCTACTGTAAAATACAGGAAGTTTTTTTTTTTTTTTTTTTTCCCTTCAAATAACAAAATCTGTGGGTGTTGCTAATTTTTTTTTCATTTTGTGTGGTGACTCACTGACGTGAATGCCTTTCCATTTCTGACTCCTCATTGTTTGCTGCCTCACCAGAACCTTCTGTACTTTGGGGGTGAGGCGCTGAGTGTGGGTTCACGGATGGAGCTCAGTTCTTCCATCCGTGTTAGCGGGTCGCATGCCTGCTGCTTTCCTCTGCCAGGGACTGTCGCCACTTGGTTATAATCCCAGAATGGTGATCAATTGAAGCAACAATGAATGCCAAAATATCTTAAGTTTCAACTTGACAGCATAACAACATACTTCGGGAATTAAAATGATATGTGAACATGGATTACAAAGAGTCTAGAAGACGATATAAAAGTATTTTAAAGAAGGGTTTTCTCTTGGTGGCACCACATGTTCATACGTTGATTAATCACTATTGCAGGCAGCTACGTGAGGCAGCATCCACTCACATCAGGAAGGTTTAACGAAAGAATTAAAATAATTCTTTAAAAACATGTCAGATGTCCGACTAGTTCATGCGCTGAAATGAAGGCGCTCCGGTCACGCAGGAGGCACGCAGCGTCCTTGTCCTACGCCCCTGCTTCCAGAACTCGATGCGCTTGCCTGATTCGGGGCTTCAAGAATTCTTTCTGGAGGGCTTTGTTACCTCACTAACTGACTATAGATTTAAGAGCTTAGGAACTTGGGCAGGATGGAGAATTCAGCCTTAAGTCTTCCTGGGCTGAGGTGAGAGTATAAGGAAGTGCGAGAGGCATCAAGCTCTGTACCTCACAGCCCCTTTGCTAGGAAGCCAGAGGTCCTGCGCAGACAGACCCCGCCCCACCCCCGCCTCGTGGTTCCGAAAGAGCATCAACACTTCTTTCCATTGAGGGCAAATCAGTAATTCAGGGGAAGAGAATATCAAGTCGAGCAGAGGACTAGTTAGGCATTTCCCAAGTCCCTTGAGAAGCATCCACAAAAGAAATCACGGCAGAACACTTTGTGGGTTCCTGTATTGCTCCTGATAGTGTCCCGGCGGCCGGAAACACTCCTTTGTCTGGTCTGTGGGGTCACCCTTCCGTTGGCCCAGCCCCAGCGAAGGCTGACCCCACAGCCCGCGAAGGGCACAGGCTGGGGCCACGGTCTCCCACCGGTGGCCTCCAGAGACCGTGGGCCCCAGAATCATCCTGGAAACCCGTGTTCCTCTCACTTTAAAAACCATGGGGACAAGAATGCTTTCCTTCCGGGGGTCCCCATCAGCGCCTCTCAGCCTCTGAGAGTTTAGTCAGAGGCCTCAGCCAGGTCCTGGTCCAGAGACCCTCCTGCTCTAGGCGGAGACAGGAAGCTGCTGAGCCCTTCGCCTGGGAGAGCCCACCTTGGTGCAGACGCTGTAATGAGAAGATCTGCTCCACCGGGAACCTCCGAACTCCTTTAAGCAGCCACCCTCCTCGGGGCGGGGAGGGGGGAGCTGACCCCAGGGACAGTATCTGCAGGCTCCCCCCAGCTGGAGGGGGAGCTCCGGGGCAGAGGACAGGGCGCTGCCCCATACCCCACAGCACACGGGACGGAGGCACACCGGCACTCAGGAGCGGGCGAGTGGGCACGCGCCTGCAGGCGTGCACACCGAAGACTCGTCCCCGAGGTGGAGGGACACGCTCTGCTCCCTTTTCTCACCCGGCCACCTTTTCCAGACCCTCGGTCACCACGGGAATTTCCTTTGGGCCTCGGCCTCAGCTGTCCGTCCCACTCAGACGGGGCCTGATCATTCGTGAGAAAAAGGACAAGTGACTTCATCATTGCTTCAGTCCAGGACACTAGTCAAGGAACAACGCAAAGGACATGTCCTGTACGAAGACCCCAGGCACAGCACTTCCCCGGGGGTGGGAAAGACCTGCTGTGAACCAGGTAGCAGGGTGCACCCCCAGTTCTGCTCCAAGGGGACCGTTGCTGTCCGAGGCTGATGGACAGGAGGGGGTGACACAGAGGCGGGGACAGGATGGTTTGCCAAGGCTCGCCCTCGCGTGTCACACACTGAAGGACACGCACTGGGGACAGCTTCCGGTGGATTCTTAAAACCTCGATACCTTTTCCAATGTCGTTTGGACTCTGGACCTCAAGACGGTAAAGCAGGGAAACCCTCATGTGAAAAGAGTGGTGCGCTTGCTTCCAAACTAGCAGGAAGGGGACCCCTGTGAGGCTAACCACGAGGGGAGAGCTTTCTAGAACATCCCGACCGGCTGCGGCGAGGAAGAGGAGCGACCTGGGCCAGGCCCGGGGCTGCAGGCAGACCTGGAAAACGCCTTCCTGCTGGACAGCCATCGCCCAGGCCTGCTGTACCAAGTGCCCAGTCACGAGGGGGTTAAGGCACGGTTCCCTGCTTTTGATGAGCACTTTCTCCTAACTGCTGCTCTGAAATTCAAATTATAGCTTTGCGGAGGTTCAGAAAAGGAAAAACAGGGAACGAGCTGAGGTTGGCGCGGTGATCACAAAACCGTTCCACTCTGGAGCCACGGGTTCTGCCGTGGGCGGGGCCCTCAGGCCACGCGGGGCCTCCCCAGGCGCGGAGCCTTCCTGTCCACACCCACACCCACACTGCCAGGGGTGGCACCCAGGCGCTCGGTGGGCTGGGCTCCGGGTGGGAAACCAAGCTGATCCTTGAAACTTCAGTTCCAAGTATGTTTTTATGTGCCGGTGACTCGCGTTCTCCGTCCGGTGTGAGGACAGTGGGGGTGAACGTCAGGGAGAGTCAAAGTCAACGGCCAGGGAGCTGTGTGTGGCCACGGTCCCTCCGCGCTGCGGTCCACGCGGGGGGCGCCCTCAGGAGGCCCGGGCACCTGCCAGGGGGGTGGCACTCACAGCCGGGCCACGTGTCTTCACCGTGGCAGGACAGCCGCTGGGGCGGCACGAAGTCCCAGCGCAGGGGGTCCCCAGTGTTGGACCCCGGAAGGTGCCGGCTGGGAGTGGGGTGTGAGCGGGCGCCCAGGGCAGGAACTCGCCAGCAAACGGGGACACATGGGGGGCTTCCTCTTGGGTTCTTCTGCCTCTTTTCAAAAAGGCTCCCAGGCCCGCTTGCTCCGTTGTGGGCATTTTAACAGACATGCTAGCAGCAGTTAAACATGGGGAGATGAGGGTGGAACGTGTTCTACGACCCTGCCCTTATTCTAGGTTTATTTCAGCTTTTCCAGCAGAGCAGGCTCCGAAACACGTTCCTGAAAACCTGGCAAGACGCTACCAGGGAGGGGGGGACGCTGACCAGGCCCTCGGCGGCCACGCTCGCGCGGGGGAAGCCGGCCTGTGCGCGCTGGGCCCGGCGCCACGGCTGCGATGCTCCTGAACCGTGGGTTCGGTCCCACGGAAGCACGGAGCCACGGGTTTTAGTTTGATTTTCCCAGCGGGAGGGTGGTTCTTTGAAAGCAAACAAGAACCGAAGACAACACACGGAGCCGGGAGGTACCTGGTCTGGTGGCCCAGGGAGACCCCCCGGGGTCAGGGTAACGTTTGCTCACAGACGCCCGGTGAACGGGAAGGTGCCAGGGACATTTTCATGTACTTCTTTCCGGGCTAAACTTCACCGACCGCTCCAGAACCCTGACATTAGCTGGTGACAGACGGGCCGTGAAGTGGCCGCCGGGCTCATGAATGGGCCTTTGTCCTGGGAGAGGCTGGCGAGGGCTGCGCCCACCGTCCCTCTCAGCCCGTCCGCGCGTCACAACGTGGCTGGAACTCTGTACTCAGCACGCAACCCGGGGCCAAGGGAGTTTTGTTTTGACCAATTCTGAAAACACACACGCCACGTTCAACAAAACCAGCATTTTATGGGCAGCCTGAGCCTGACTCTCTGCCTTGCGAAGTTGTGGGTTTGCTTTTTATTTTAATACGTTGGGGGGAAGGATGCAATTGGGAGAGGGGTTTCCGTAAGACCCTCTGATCCAAAGCCAGTCCAGCCTTCGGAGACATCAGGTAGCTTTGGTGGCATGTGGGACCCGGGGAAACGCAGACACGGACCCGCAGGGGGAGGGGTTGGTCCTTTGTTTTACTGGGAGAACGTCCACCAAGAAAAAGCGCCTGGGATCTTACTGTATCCGTTAAAGCCCGCCCAATGGCTGTTCTAAATGACAACAGTCATATTAAAAGTAAAAATACAATAGACAGTGTTTTAAAGCTCCACGAAACAGAGTGACCACGGAAATGTCACACCACGGGAGGCGTGACAAGGTGTCTGAAGTCACTGGGCCCCTCTTTCCCGCGGGAGGGACAGTCCATGCCACTGTTCCCCTCCATGTTTTCTCTGGCCGGTGTCCCTCATCCACAGCACCCAGGGTGGCCTCTGCATGACAAGTGGTGTCCAGGCACTCCCTCCGTGGAGGGTGCTGAGCGGAAATGGCTTTTCTGCCCTGAAGGCTGCCTCTGCTCTTCCTGGGGAGGTTGGAAAGCAGTGATGCTGTTTGTGACGTCAGGGAATTCTGTCCTCACCAGGCAAGCAGTCGCCAAACACTCGTCGTGATAAGAAGAGAGAGTTCTGGGTAGGTCGTGCCCTGATGAGGTTCTGCTGTAACGCACACACCACACTTGGAGGTTTTCCTGCTTTCTCACGAATAAAATGACAGGCTGTCCATTTAGATGTCCGGCTGAAAGTGCCTGGTGGAAGAGCACGATTGCTTATTGCTTTGCTTTCCTTTTCCCAACGCCGGCGTTCATGCCGAAGGACCTAAAAATAACGTGTTTTTCCCATGGCAAAAAGAACACTGCGTTACCGAAGTTCCACACACGATGTCATTTTGGATGCCTTCGTCTTTGGCCCTTTCCAAGTCTCAATGTCAGGCTGTAATTTTCCTCTTCTGGTTTCTTTCTTTTTTTTTTTTTTTGTCCAGAGACTTAAATTAACAACATGAGAAACTACACAGGAAGTTACAGTTCTCTGATCTGGAAAAGCAGGAAGAACATAGGGAACAGATGGGGGAAAATCAGGAAAGGGAAGCTCCCGTAGTTTGGTTCTGTTCATCACAACATACGTATTCAAAGCCTTCCTCATGCCCCCCAACACACACAGCAGGAAGACGTGCAGCGTTTCCCAGCGGGCCCTGGGTCATGGTGAAAGGGACAAACACCGCTGGTTCGTGTCCTCGTCCACACCAGTTAGAAAGAGGTCCGTCCCCCAAGGTCAGCATAGTCCGCAGCGAGGAAGATCTGTTTTCTATTTTTAGTCACTGACGGAGGAAATTAGCCCAAATCCCAGCATATCTGAGAATCCCAGCGTTCCTTGAACAACTACAGCAGTAACTATGTCCATAGCAAACGCGGTGCACAAAAAGAACGGAGTCTTGCTTTGTTGTTTGGAATGCTTTCTGGAGCCAGCTCTGTTCAGGAAGCTGCTCAGGGCTGACTCACGCAGTTCCGGGGCTGAGGGTGCCGGTCCCCAGACCTGGGGTCCCACAGAGCGGCCAAGGCTCCCGAGCAAACGAAAGAGAAATGGATCGGAGGGCCGGGAATGCGGAGTTACCCACGGAGGAGACCTGGAAGCTCCCCCGTCACCCACAGTCACCGTGAGCTCATTCCAGAAAGGACATTTTCGCAGGAAGTAAGGCAGGAAGGGAACCATCTCGTCATAAAAAGCAGTCCTTCAGAGGAAAACATGGTTTTATGAAAATTATTACATTTTCTCAGCGTATGTTCTAATAAAAGATAATATTCCGGGAACCACTGAGAACCACACAGTGCATAGCATAGAGGAGACCAACGTTCCATTTCTAATTCCCACGTATAAGGGAGGAAGGGTACACTGGTTTGCATAGGGGGCCAATGAAGGAAAAGTTGGGGGATCCGTGAGCACACAGGTTGTTCCTGGGAGCCTGAGGGCCGGGTCTCTCTGTTGCCGTCTGTGTGACTCCGGCAGTTGTGTGGTCTCCCTGGGTTCAGTGGCCCCCACGCCCCTGGCACCACTCCATGCAGCCTTGTGGAATTGTGAGGCTGATGAAGTAATCCTTGTAAACTTCTGCTGGCTACTCAGATGAAAGCCACGCTGTGTCTGGAAGTGACTGAGTGTCGGCTACACAGCACAGACCCTTCCAGCCCATGTTGGTTCACCAGATGCTGCCGCATTTTGTCCTCAGTCAGCCAGGCATCCACCCCTGCACACCCCTAACTCGGTTGATTCAAAGTTGCGTTGTTCTAGTTCCTTGAGTTTCAAAGGGACTCATGTTTTCCCCACTTCGGTTCTCTGCACCTTGGTCTCTTTTGCCAAATGAGGACAAGGACAAGGAGTTGGTGAGGATTAGATAGACTAATATATGTAGAGTAGGACCTGTCACATGGAACGTGTTAATATGTAATAACTGTTAGAGGCGATTCGTGTAACGAATTGAAAGTGGCTAATAGTAGATGGATACATGCTTTCAATTAAAATAAACAAATAAAAGGTTTCCCGGAAGGGGGAGCGGTTAAGCGTTTCCTTGTTTCTGGGATTTCCATGGACCTCACCAGGCTTCCAGCCTACAGCAACGCAGGCATGACAATGGAGGCCATTCTGGCCCCAGGATCTCTGAGTTTTCTCCTTAAAAATTTGCTTCTTCAGCCCTGGTTGGTGGCACAGCAGATAAGGCACCGGCCTGCAAACCCAAAGGTTGCTGGTTCGATCCCCAGCCAGGGCACACAACCAGGTTGCAAGCCAGGTCTCCAGCCAGGTCCGTAGCTGGAGGCGGGACAAGGGCAACCATGCATGGATGTCTCTCTCCCTCTCTACCCGCCTCCCTTCCCCTCTCTCTAAAAATAATAAAACAATCTTTAAAAATTCGCTTCTTCAGCTGTTTCCTTCAACATCGCACCCTTAGCAGGCAGGCACTCAGTCAACATTGGCTAATTACTGAATGAATACATTATGACTCCATCCAAAGACAGAGACGGGGGATGGCACGAGGAAGGGGGTCAGGCTGAGATGGTGGGTTTTCCAGGAGAAAGGAGAGACACATTTGAAATCATGAAAAGGAGGATCGTATGTATAGGAACAAGTGTAGCTGTTGTCTGATGGACAGACGCTCCAAGCCCGGAGACAACGAATAGAGGGCTAGCTGTGTGGTTGAACAGGCCGGCCCCAAGAAGCACGGGATTTGGGTTTTGTTTTTAACCAAGTCAGATATCTTAAGAAGGCAGTGGAGGGCATTTCTTTCCGATGGATATTCTGCAGAGATTTCCAGGGTTGAAAAGGGATCATTCTGGAGGTGTCACAAAGAACACCCTATTAGAGCGTCTGTCTGCCTGGAACTGAATCCTTCTTTGTACCCAGGGTGTTTCTCTGTTCATAAGAGCCTCCTACTCTGACCCCAGGTCTCACAGCCTCCTGGAAAATGAAAGATGCTCTTTGTGCAGGCGTTTTGTTTCTTATTCCTAAACACACTCCTCTCCAATTGGGGTCACAGCCATGCCAACACTGCTCAATGCATCACCCCTGAATTAAAGGACAAGTCACAGCAACTGTCTTCTTTCCTCCGCTTCCTTATTGTGTTTATTTAGGTTGAAGTCGTTTTCGATACAATTCAGCAAGTGTTTACCCAGCACCCATTGTGAGCACAACACCGGGGTGCGCTGGGCAAGGTTTCTGGCCCCGAAACCTGGTACCCGCTTGTGCATTATTATAATAACGTGCGAGGCGTGTCAGTATTTCTCTTCAACCTCTCCAGGCCCCAGGTTCCTCTGACTTTGACTTGTTGCTCTAGAACTCAGTTGCCGGTGAATTTGGGTTCATTAAACTGAAGCCTCTAAGAAGCCTTCCTGGTCCCGTCCCCTGCAGGTTCTGCCCGTACTCCGTCTCTCTAGGATTGGCCCCCGTTCCACCGCCCCATTTCACGCACACACCAGCCGCCATGATCGGGAAGGGAACGGACCCAGGGACTGGTGCCCAAGGCGTGGGGCCAGGAGATGTGACCTCTTTCTGAGTCAGGCTCAGCGATGAATCAGCCATGGAATCTTGGCTGTGCAACTCAAGCTCCACAGCCCTCAGTCCCGGCCTAGAACTGAAACATAATAATAATCATGCCGGTCTCCCAGAACGGACGCCAGAACTGACCAAGTGGTCACATGACCCCACTCCGTGAGCTCATGCCCATCTGTTAATTTTCCTATTCCCCATGTGCTGTAGCGAAGGGCTTTGCCTATGAGAAATGCTCCATGAATATTAATGAAATTATTAAAAATGACATCACCACCCTGCAGGGTAGGATTCTTCTCACTCACATTCTTTTCCTCGCCCACAGTGTTAGCAAGACTTACCTGTCAGGGTGGAGAATCTGTAGGGGATTAAACAGGGTCAAGGGGCCATGCTGGCTGCTGGAGCTACCTGCTCTATTACAGAGTAGGTCCTCCACTCGTGCTTTCTGTATCTTTCAAATATTTTATTCATCAGTATTAGAGAGAGGGGAAGGGAACGAGAAAGAAAGGGAGAGAGACGTCCATGTATGGTTGCCTTTCAACTGCCTCCAGCTGGGAACCTGGCTGGAGACCTGGCTTGCAACCTGGCTATGTGCCCTGCCTGGGAATCGAACCAGCGACCTTTAGGTTTGCAGGCTGGTGCTCAGTCCACTTAGCCACACCAGCCAGGGCCTTGCTTTCTGTATCTTGCTTCTATCTTAAGGCAAGTAGTTCCAAGAAGGCTCTGGTTGTTAAAACATGGGCCTTGGAGTGCAACAGTCCTGGGTTCAAATCTTGGGTCTGCCAGTGTATAGGCTGCTTAAAATTATTTGTGAGCTTTGGTTTCCTGATCTGTGAAATGGCACTAACACAGGACTTGATAATAATTAAATATTAAAATGAGATATTGTAAAGAATTAATGACTTAAATAAACTGAATAAGCATTAACGACAATAATAGCCATCTTTAGTTCCTAAACATGAATTGATAAACTACTATACTCTAAGCACTTACAGAGGTGCTGGAGATAGACCCTGTCATCAGTGGGAAAGACAGAGTGATGGCCACTGCACACAGTGTGGCCCATGCTATGCTGGAAGAACAGGGTGCTCTACAAGCAGCGGAGGGGGCACCCACGTGTCAGCCCTGGCTGGGAGGGTGTCAGGAGCTGTCAGGGAGGGCTTCCTGGAGGAGGTGATTGCTATGAACCGGCTTGGCGGGGGGCGCAGGAGTAAGCCAGGTGGACAGAGGGCACAGCTCCGACAGAGCACGTGCCTTGGGGTGCCGGAGGGGTCCTGGACAAAATGAAGCGGTCAGGGCTTGGGGGGGGGGCAGGTCCCGGTGGGCGTCAGTTCGCAGTGATGGGGCGACGCTTATTTGAGCAGAAGGGGGAGGCCGTGCCGGGTGAGCCCCTCCCCTGGAGAGGACGTTGGCGTGGAGAGCCTCGCGTTAAGAGCACCTGGGTGTCATGGACACAGGCTGGGAGCTCCCGGACCCTCACACCTGGTGACACCGCGTGGGCGTGAACGCACGGCTTCGCCTCGGGGGTTCCGCGGCCCGCCCGCGACGACACCCGCCGCCTTGGGGCTCCTTCGCGGACGCGCGGCGAGCGCGCATCAGGGTCGCAGCGCATTGCGCCCCCTAACCAGCGTTTCCAGGAACACGCGTTCCCGCCGCTGATCCGCCGCGCAGCTCCCCCGGGAGCCGCCGCCCGGCCCCGCCTCCCGCCTCCCCCTTCGTTCCCGCAGCGAGAGCGGAGGCGCCGGCACCGGGGTTGCCTCGCGGCGGCGTCAGCGGGGCTCCAGGGCGGCGCATGCTCCGTGAGCGCAGCCTCGGGCGAGACGCGGGCGGCCCCGGGGAAGCCGGCGGGGGCGGGGCGGGGCGGGGCGGGGGCGGGGCCGGGCCGGGCATGCTCGGTGGGGCGCCTGCGGTTGGAGGGGAGCCGGCGGGGGCGGGGCCGGGGGCGGGGCGCGCCGGGCGGGGCGGGGCCGCGCGAGGGCGCATGCTCGGGGCCGCAGCTGCTCGCCTGGTCCAGCGCCGCAGCCGGAAAACCGCAGCGGTGGCGGCGGCGGCCGCGGGGCAGCGGCGGACGCGGGCGTGAAGGGGCACAGCGCCGCGGGCGACCCTGACAAGCGCGGGCGCCGAGGCCTGCGTTCGCCGCGGCGGGCGGGGAGGCGGGCGCGGGCGCGGCGGCGCGGGGCGCGAGCGAGGGCGGGCCGGCCGCAGTGATTTTGACGTTTCCGAGCGTCGTGCCGGCGGCCGCCCCCGCCCGCGCCCCTGCGCCCGCGGCCTGACGGAGGGAGCGCGGCCCCGCGATGGCGGGCGCGGGCCCCGGACGCCGGCGCTGACCCCCGCGTCCCGCCGCCTGCGGCCGCCGCCCCCGCCGCGCCGCCGCGCGCAGACAAAGGGGAGCGGCCTCGCTCACGCGCGCTCGCGGGCGGCGGGGGCGGCGGCCGGAGGCGAGGGCTCCCCGCGCGCGGACACCCGGCCGCCCCGCCGCCCGCGCCTGCGCTCCGGGCCGCGCACCATGTGAGCGCCCGCGCCCGGCGCCGAGGACCCGGGACCATGGGCGACGCGGCGGACCCGCGGGAGCTCCGCAGGACGTTCATTGTCCCCTCCATCAAGCCCTTCGACCACTACGACTTCGCCCGGGCCAAGATCGCCTGCAACCTGGCCTGGCTGGTGGCCAAAGCCTTCGGGTCAGGTAGGCGGGGGGCCCTGCCCTGCCGCTCCGGGGGCGCGCGCCCCGGGTCCCAGCCGAACCCCGCCCGACCGCCGGTGGCCCGCGGGCCCCGGGAGCGGGTGGGACACCGGGAGGGGGCGACGGAGCGGACCCGCCGGCCGGGCTGGGCTGGACGCAGCGACCGGGGGGCTCCGAGGGGTCTGGCCAGGCTCCGCGGGCTGGATTGCTGCGCGGTTTGCTTTCGGGGTCCGACTTGGTCGAGTCCCGACCGAGGGCGGGTTTCCTCGGGGCGGGGGTCCCCCCGCGAGGCGTCCCCGCACCGCACAGCGGCGTCGGTGTCTTCGCCGGTGGACACGGTGGCCCGTCGCAACACCTTGCTGTTGACGCTCCGCACGACGGCCGGCCTGGTCCGGGCGCACCGAGCTGCCCCCCGCGCGTCCGGGCGCTGGGGAGGCCGAGACGGACCAACCCGGGATGGAGCCGGCGGCCGCGCTCATTTCCTGTCACCAGCGGGCCGCATTCCCTTTTCCAGGCGGATTTGGCTTCCTAAATGAAGGGAAACAAAAGCTCCCTGCCGTGGGATTCTTTTTTTTTTTTTTTTTTTT
>PVIW01015290.1:0-20276 GCA_004026585.1 Noctilio leporinus | reverse complement strand
CATCCCCTTTTTGCTTCCCTCTGTCCCACTCTCCACCCACCCATTCCCCCAAAAGTCAATCCCACCTGTTGTCCATGTCCATGGTTCCTTTATACTAGGTTCTTGTCTAAGCTGCTCCCCTTCCTTGCTTCTGCCTCCCCCCTCCCCCCAACCCCTTTCCCCCTGACCACTGAAGGCCTATTCCTTGTATTCGTATACTTGGTTCTGTTTTGCTTGTTGTTAGTTTTGCTCATTATTGTCCCGTAATGGGTGAGATCATGATATTTGTCCTTCACTGACTGGCTTATTTCACTAAGCATAATACTCTCCAGTTCCATCCATGTTGTTGCAAAGGGTACAAGTTCCTTCTTTCTTTCTGCCATTTTTTAAAATGAATATCACAAAGTTCCTTGATCTGACCACTGCTCCAACATGCAATGACCAAAACCATGTTGCCATGACAATCCCCTCTGTTCCTTTATCTCTCCATCTTGATTTCCTATTCCTGCTGATCCTCAGGCCACCTTTCACTCCTTGACAATTACTGTTACGGTGATCTGCCCCTTACCCAGCCAGTTTTTCCTCAATATTTCCAATTAACCCACCTGCATCTCTGTACATGGAGCAACATTGACAGATTCAATGCTCCATTTCTTACCTTGGTAAGATAAAAGGACACAGGGGGAGGTCTTGTGGAACTATGTTTATAAAGTGGCCATTAGTGGACAGTAATGTCCCAAGCCTTTCTGTTTACTCACCATTCACTCACTGACTCACCAGAGCAATGCCCACTTTTGCAAGCTCCATTTATGGTGCCTGACACAGATGTACCATTTTTTATTGTTTTTACTGGTATTTTAACTCTAACTTTTCTCTATTTAAATATGTTTAGGTATATAAACACTAAGTAAGCATTGTGTTACAATTTCCTACAGTAGTCAGTACAGTAGCAGGCTGTACAAGTTTATAGCCTAGGAGCAAAAGACCATTTCACAGAGCCCAGGTATGTAGTAGGCTATACTATCTATGTTTATGTAAGTGCACTCTATCATACTCGCACAATGACTAAATTGCCTAATGATGCATTTCTCAGAATGTATCCTTGTCATTAAAAGTTATTATTGACAGAGGGGAGCAAAAAGGGGATGGATGTAATACAACAATAAAAATTTTTAAAAGTGATTATTCTATGCTATTATATATATCATATATAGCACATAAGTATGGATATATATGAAATTATCCAGCATGACAACTGTGCAACAGGCCTAGAGATTAACCAGTCTTGACTTAAAAAAAGGAAAAGTTTGAGATTTTGGAAGCAAAATCTCCAGGATATAGTAAAATATCATTCAATAAATAGTGTAACTGACCTATTAGGAAAACTCATATCTATGACAAAAGCATAGGGTACCTAAAAAATCAACAAAAGTCTCTGTACATATGTTGAGAAACCAGTTCAAAATGGAACAGAAGTCAGTGACTTTCGATAAGAATAGGTATGGAGTCTAAGACATAAATCACATAAGGAGTTAAAAGATATTAAGGCTATGGCTACAAGAGAATTATATTTCAAAATCAGAGACTCCTAAATCATGCAACACCCCAGAGTCGTGAGAGTGTGCTCATGCTTTGCATGGCTCCACTAGGAAACCAAACTGGGCTCAGGACTTTCTGAAAAAAGATGGTGACCTGAGTTTTCAGGGTCCCCTTGGGAAACCATCAAGGCTTAGAGCCCCACATAGGCCAGGCAAAACCTGAAAGACCTGACCGAAAAACCAGGAAAGCTGGGTGCATAAGTGCCTCCATGTTATAGCCAGTGGGCCCTGGTAGAAATCGGACCATGTGAACATACTCCAGCCCCTTTGAAGTTTGGCCTGTTCTCTCACCTCACTTAATCCTATGTTGTATCAACAGCAGAGTTGTTGTTGTTGTTGTTTTTTTTTTTAATTTGAATACACATCCATCCTGACCCGAGTGAAATCTCAGTACTCCTTCACTTGTTGCTCCTGAACAATATCCATTTTCTTATAATTAGCATCGTTTAGCATTGATTGACAAGCTATATGCCTTCAAGTTTACCAGTTTCAATAAAAGATCTTCGGGAATGGCGAGGTGAAGCTTTTGGCCCTGAGACACTAGCTGGCCTTCTTCTCTCTAGCACAACCTGCCTAGGAAATATTCATTTCATCTGCAGCACCAAGGGATCTCTGCAGGTCAGGAGCCCAAACATGGGGCCTAAAAGACATCCCTTCAGGCTTCACCCACACTGAAGGCTAAGAGCTGCACCAAGGAGGGCACACCTACATTGGGGAAGAAAATGGCACCTACATCCCACAGTAAGGGACAGCAGTATCTATTGAGGTATATTCCACCAGGTGTGCCTTTAGATAAAGGGAAACTCTCAGGCCAATTTCCCAGCTGTTTCAGTTTTGTTTTTTTCTACATACTCCACCTTCTTCCTTCGGGACCTTAGGGCTGTATGAGTGCCTCAGCTCCAGCTCCTGTTGAGCTCCAAAGATAAGAGGTCCTTCCTTCCTCCGACTGGGGTGGCCAAATACCCCCTCGTGAGTCAGGGTCTCGCAGAGGTTTCTAGGATCAATCACTGAGATGTGCAGGGGCCTTGTAGAAATTTCCATACCATCACCTAATTATTTCTGGCTTGCCCAGGAAGGAGTGACATAAGGTTTGGCTACCCAGCTCCTGGAGCCCTCCCAGGTACTGAGACACATAACAAGGGATTGGATGACCAAGGAGTAATGTCCTTGGAAGCCTTTCCCTACAATCAGCATATTTGCACACACTACATTAAACCCTAGCTAAGTTTAGTGGTGGAACTAGGAAATTTCAAAACTGAAACTAGTGTGTCTAACATTCTTTCAGCACCAAAGAAAACATGGGGAATGACTTTCTAAGGAACAGGAGATTTATTTTAAAGTTGTTACGGATGATTGCCCTTGGTTTCCTGACAAGGGTTCTTTAGACTTAAAGGTCTGGGAGAAAGCAAACTGGAAACAAAGACCAAAAGGCTGGCTGCCACCGCCTCCACCACCTTGCGCCAAGCAGAGAGGGGCTGGGAGCTCCAGCCACCAGCTACTGGGGACTCCACGTCCTGCTCCTCTTTGCTCCTGCGCAGGGCAGTGGGACTGTGTGCCCTCCCTGCCACTGCAGGCACTTTCCACCACAGCTCTGTGGTCACAGTCTCTGTATGTTCCCCTAGAGGAAGGAGGGAGAGGTGGTCTCCACAGGCCGCTGGGAACCAGATTCGCAGAAGCTGAGCCACTGCTTGCCCGCCCACTTGCTCGCCTGCCAGCTCACTCACTTGGCTGGCTGGGCATGCTGCTGTGACCTCCGCTTACAGTGGGAAAATTTAAAAGGCTGTGAAAGGATTTTGCCTGTATCTACAGGAAGGCCAGGATTCTGGATCATAGTGTGTATTCTGTTACTTAGTTGACAAGATTTCCAAGGTTCAAAATTTAAAGGACTTTTCCTTCTGCCTTGGGGTATTTCAAAGGCACTTTAAAATGTCTCAAGAATGTATTTAATTGGGCTTGTTAAATGCATTTTAAAATACTTGGAAAGCTTGGTCAAATAAGGACATATAAAATTCTAACATACTGCCATTTATAGTTCTAATAAGGTAAAGTTTTTTCTTCTGTACCTGTCTCTCAGTTGCCTAATTGATTTATCTCCCTTTATTTTAAAGGATTGCGTTTTACATAAATAATAAGATAAGTTGCAAAAGGTTAACATGCCACATCCATGCATGGCAGAGAAAGAAAGAACACTAGGGGAAATAATTCAAAAAGAAAAATTGAAGTAGAAAAGAAATAAGAAGAAAAAGGTGAAATTTCAAGTCTTTAAAATACTGTTATTTCTAGACTTAGGTGTTGCTAGGTCCTAGAAGCAGCAGTGAAGGAATTAATGTACTACCCAAGCTCCTTTCAGAAATAGCAGGATGCTTGTCTCTCCTAAAGGGGAGGGAGAAAGGTGCCATCCTTTCTCTTTCTCTCCAACTCCTTGCAGAAAAGAAAATACACTTACGTAAGCCTTAAAATCTGCAAAAAAGGGTCTAATTTCAGTCAAAGCTATTTATTTCACCAGTAGCAAAAAGGGAATACAGGAAATCTATCTGTGGCAAATTTAGCTTTTTTCTTAGTCTTTTACTAGCCAAAGCATCACATTACCAAAGATATCTGGCAATTCTCAGTGGGAAAAACAGGGGACACACTGTATCCCACTAGTTGACTCCCGAAGCAATGGTGGGGAACACCCCTCAAAACCCAGGAACTGTTTTTTGTTTTTGTTTTTCCTAGGTGCACCACATACCAGATTACAACCTTCTATCCCACAAAGTCCCCATTGGATGCACTCTTAAGAACTAAGTTAAACTACTACCTAGCCCTCTTGTAAATCAGGGGGTTCCTTAAAAACTAATGCAAGACTCAGGCTTTTAAAGGGCCACATGGCAAGCCATTCTTAACTTTGAATGTAATATTTAAAACGTTACAAATTTTAAGGCCCTGGCTGGTAGCACAGTGGTTAAGGCGCCGGCCTGCGAACCCAAAGGTCGCAGGTTCGATTCCCCAGCCAGAGCACATAACCAGGTTGCAAAACAGGTCTCCAGTCAGGTCCGTGGCTGGAGACAGGTGAAACGCAACCATACATTGATGTCTCTCTCCCTTGCTGCCTCTCCCCCTTCCCCTCTTTCTAAAAAATAATGAAATAAAATCTTTAAAAAAAAAGTTACAAATTTTAGACCTAGAAGCTGTAGTCCCAGGAACAAGGCATGCAAAGCTTATTATCTCCCCTGCCTCTTTTACAACCTCTGTAAAAGTTGTAAACATCACTGTATAATAAAACGGCCCGCTTTTATACACACTAATGGAATGCAGTAATCACCAAAAATAAAACTTCTTTCTCTTTCTTAAGTCTAGCCTCAAAGTGGAGAGTAGGGGCTGGCACTATACACTCCCAGCTCCCTCCCATTGAAGAACTGCCACTGTTTAGTCCCTTAACTCTCCCCTTCTAGTATTACTTAATATTTGAAATCAAAGTCTATCAAGAAGTAAACATATAATATATTTAGGCAGGTACAAGAAGTGTTACAGAAATATAGAAATACAAATTTAGTAAGTATCAGAAGGACAAGAATTTTCCTATTCCGGTAAAGACCTTCACAGACTCAAAGACTAATTTGTAGGTTATTATATAAATTAACCATTTTGCTCAAATTTTCTTATTGCAGGTATGTCTAGCCACCTGATGAGCTACTGCACTCTTTCTGGCCAGGCATTTTCTTATTATTACAGGGTCTTTAAAGATTTCACCTTCTAAACTCATAAAAATTTCCTTATAGATCTTCATTTGATTATAACTTTATTCTTGAAATTAAGTATGTTCAAGTTCTCAGTATATTCTCAAACATAACATTAATATATACTTAGTATAATATAATTATATAGGGAAGAATTATTTTTACCTTTAGGGCAGTTTCTAAAAATATTTTATGGTTTATAACAGAACGGAAATATAACAATAAAAACTAAGAAATAATATAAAGAAAAGTAATTTTAAGAATATACATAAAAATATATCCAGATTTTTCCTAATACTGCTCTCACTTACATAAGTGAGTACTTACATAAGTGAGTACTTTCTTAATAATATATAGTACATAATATTGCATTTATTATAACTACTAAGTTCTTAGTTTTAGCCCTGGCTGGTGGCTCAGTGGATTGGCACCAGCCTTCAAACCCAAAGGTCGCTGGGTTGATTCCCAGTCAGGGCACATAACCAGGTTGCAAGCCAGGTCTCCAGCCATGTCCATAGCTGGAAGCAGGTGAAAGGCAACCATACATTGATGTTTCTCTCTTTTTCTTCCTCCAGCCCTGCCCTTCTCTCTAAAAATAATGAATCAAAAAAACTTTAAAAAGTTAAAGTTGTTAGTTTTTGCTCCTTATGCTCATAAATTTAACTTAACAGTAACTCTTGTTACCTATATATATTTTAGAACACTTGAAAGAGTATTAAACGTTTTTAAAAATATTTGAATATAAAGCATACAATCTATTCACATATTTTCTACTAAAGACTTAAGTTAAAAATCTCTATCACAATAAAAATATGTACACTAAAATAAACAACAATTTCTGAAAATATGTGTACCTCTGCACACAATATATTTATTATAAAACAAAAGTGCTAATACTTAAGACTGTAATACAGTCTTCAATGTAAAGAACAACATAATAAAATACACAACATTTTGCTCTATTCATGTTAAATGTTTTCCTATTTTAAATCATTTATTAAAGGATAATATAAAATAATTAATTTGGTTTCATAAAGAAAATTCAGAGTAAATATATCATTTTAATAAAATAGAATGTATGTTTAGTTTTGTATAACTGTTTAGTAAACAGGTTCTCAAAAATTCCACTTTTTAAAGTACTGTAAAAATTGCAGCTTCACTACTCTATATTAGAAGGGAGCATAGCCTATTTGTCACTCATATTTGCTCCCAGAAAGGCCTTCCTGCGCCCATAGCAAAAGACAATAACCAAGGCGATGCCCTAGTGAGCAGCATTACCACCTTTCAAAAGGCAGTTGCCTCTACAAAAATAGAAAATTTATCATAAAAACTGGAATCCCATATCATCCCACAGACCAAGCTATTGTTGAACAAGCCCATTACACGTTTCAAACTCTTATCAAACAAAAAAGGAGGAGTATGTGTTCCTCCTCTAGGAACCTAATTATTGCTAGCAATGTATATCAATAATTTTTTAAATTTTACCAGCTAATTTACTAACATGGGGAGGAGTAGGATATGCTTGTTTTTCAATCCCCACAGGTCCCCTCTGGCTGCCCGCCAAGAGAAGGAAGCTCTACCATTGCTTGCACTGCTGCCACTGCTTTGACGGAATCCATTTAGACTACCCATGCTGTCAATGTCACCTGTGATCCAGCCTTCTCCTGGTTGTGCATTACTCCCCTAAAGTGGAATGCTAGCCAACATTCCTGGGAAGAAATACGCCACCTCGTGCAGGGGGCATTTTCCACCAACTTAAAAGGTGAGTTTGACCAACTGCAGTTGGAATTACATCATCAACTTGAGGACATTAAAAAACCGAGTGAGCAAAGTGTTTTCCAAATTTTGAATGACAACCTCCAATGACTGAACCCTAAAATCTGGTTTGATAGACTTAGTCTAAGAGTATGGGTAATGGGAGCTGCGGGGTGACTACCTATTCTTTTGAGATGTATCTGCGAATTGTTCTTGCGGGACCACACTTGACAGAAACAGGTGGCAGAGTTCATTGATTTAACCGCTGTCAAGGTAACATCAAACAAAAAAGGGGTTCTGCTGGGAAAGTATCAAACTTGGAACCCCGCACAAGCCAGGAGAAGCCTTTAAGACTTGACCAGGAAACTGGCATAGCTGGGTACATATGTGTCTCCATGCTATAGCCAACAGGCCCCGGTAGAAATCAAACCATGTGAACACACTTTAGCCCCTTTGAAGTCTAGCCTGTTCCCTCACCTCACTTAATCCTATATTGTATCAACAGCAGAGGTTTTTTTTTAAATTTGAACGCACATCCTGACCTGAGTAAAATCTCAGTACTCCTTCACTTGTCGTTCCTGAACAATACCCATTTCCTTATAATTAGCATTGTTTAGCATTGATTGATAAGCTACATGCCTTCAAGTTTACCACTTTCAATGTAAGATCTTTGGGAATGGCGAGTGAGGCTTTTGGCCCTGAGCCACTAGCTGGTCGTCTTCTCCCCAGCAAAACTGCCTGGGAAGTGTTCGTTTCATCTGCAGCACCAAGGGATCTCTGCGGGTCAGCGGTCCCCCAACAGGAGTGAAAGGTATAAATGATTAGTGTACACATGCATGCCAAGTAACCTTGCTACTTTTTATCCCGTACCCACCAATGAAAGATATGGTTGGTACTGAGGTTTCACATCCTGATGCAATTCAGCAGAAGGGGGTATCCAGCCATCCAGGGTGACCAGGGGCAGGGCCTCTATCCTGCCTCTCCCAGGAAGGGCAGCCCTGCTGGCTGAGGGCTAGAGAAAGGACACATATCTAGAAACCCTGGTCCTCCATAAAAGTCCTCATCAAATGTTGGCTCTTGCTGATGTTAGTTTCACATATGCACCATGCCTTACCCAAAGTTCATGCCAGGTGAGTTTCAGAGTTCAGAAAGGTGACAGGGGCACAGACGATAATACATCAGTAACACTCTCGCAGGGTCTAGCAAACACATTGACATCTCTACAGTAAAATACATCAACAGCACATGGATAGAGAAAATTCAGGCTGACATTCACGCCCACAGAGGTAAGGAAAGAGGCTTAAGCTTTATTTATTCCCAGCACTCATACAAGGCCTCAATTCCCAAGTTGGGTCAGTTTACACCACCTCTCCAATTTTGGTCAAAATCCATGGGTGGTACCTAAGCCCACAGCCAGGCCACACCCCGTAGGACTTTTGGGACTGGGGTCCAATGGTATCAATGTTCTTCCTCCTCCTTTCCATGCTGGCAGCTTTCACAGTCTGCCTATCTGCCCTCTGCTGGCTTCCAGACTCAGGCCAGCACCCCCACTTTCTTTCCTGCTTTTTAAAACCTTCTGGGGAAAACAGAGATGCCTTTTCAACCACTAGTAGAGTGCTTTATGGTTTACAGATTGTCCTCACCTGAATTAACTTGTGGCATGCTCCTCCCCATGAGACAGGCTGAAAAATATTACTCCATAGAGGGAAATGTTTACATCATGCTAATCTTTTATATGAGAAAGTTGAGGCTCAGAGAAGTAGTGATTGGCTTAGACTCACACTCCAGCAGTGGTGGTTCCAGGGATCACTATGAGACTTGTAAACACGGAAGCTCTGCTTCCTGTCATGCTTCCTCTGCAGAGGACAGGAGCCTGAGCAGCCTCCTTCTAAGGACACACTCAAGTATGAGCACAGAACACATGCACACACTTGCCTCTACAGGCAATGAATGAAACTTCACAGCATATCAAAACTCTCTGAAGTTCCTAAGTCAGCAATCACAATGGACCTCAACTCCAGGTTCCAGATTGAGGATGCTTCACAAAATGTGCCTGCTCCAGCCACGAACCTTCTCAGTTCTCTGATTATACATATATGGCCCTTTTAAGCAGCCTTTCTCCCATGTCCTACCTAAGGAGACCCTTTTTGCCTTCAAGATCCCATTCAAACAGCCCTCTTCTCTGAAGCTTTGCACAGCCTCTTGCCCTGAGCCAGACGGTCTTTCCTTTTCGTTTTCACCTAATTCCATACTGCCTCCTTTCACACTGCCATTGACAGGTCTGCCTGGAAGGTACACACTCCCTGCCCTGGGAGAAGAGAAGGAAGTGTGCACTTGAGTACCTGCACCATCAAGGAGCTTTTTACAGGGTGGGTATCTGCTTTGCCTTATGTTGTATACCAGGATCTGCACTCTCCCTTTGGCCACAATTACAGGGATGCTGACAGGTGCCTGGTTAGCAAATGTGCTGGAAGGACAACCCCTCCCTGGCCCAGGGGTAGCCTGATGCCCAAGGCCAACTGCAGGGTAGAGTGACTTCTGCCCATGCAAAGGCAGCTGGTGCCCAATGTGTGCTACTTAGCACACACCCATTTCTGTGGTACCAATTCCAGGTACTGGGTCATCCATTCCATCAGTATGTATTGCAAGGACACAGACACTGTGAGGGCCTGTCCCCCACCCTCACCCCAGGACAACTGAGGGTCTCTGATGATGACCCTGGTTCAGCAGCTCCCTGAGAGGCTGGTAGGGACTTAGTTGATTTGCAGGCTGAAAGGACACCCACCCTGCTATTAAGTCTCCAATCAGCCTTTGCACTCCTAATTCCCTCTCAGCATCAACTACCTGAGAGACCCAACCTACGATGTTTGGTTCTAGATGGGTCCAAAAAGCAGGTGATAAGTTGGGGTCTTGGCACATGACTGCTCCTCATCCACCCATTCCACTGGAAACTCATCTTGGGGCTAGGTGATGTGCAAATAGACCTGGGCACAAAGCTACAGCCCAGCAGGCAGAACTTTCATGTTAGAACTTTTCACTGGGCCTGCAAGTGGAGAAGACTTTCCTGGCAAGTGAGAAGATCCGGGAGTATGGGAATGTATTATGGGAATCGACAAGGGTGATTTCTGTGATTTGATGACCACACAGGTATGAGAACCAAGGGGTGACAAACTGAAAACTAAGGGAGCGCCCCAGTCTCCTCCAGAGCGTACAATGTAGCCCCCAACTCAGGCTGTGGAAAAAGGCCAAAGCCAGGATTTGACAGGAGTGGCTGAGCTTCCAAGATGTTGAACATTCAACCAAGGCAGGACTGCCATACCAACATTAGAAGCCCACTTGGGAAAACCTGCATCCCTGACATAAGGAACAGGGGCATCTGGGCAAAGGCCTGAGAGGATCTGGATTCCCCAAATTTCTCTGAAAGGTCTGAGTCTGTGACTGCAGCCCAGCCCTTCTTGTAAAGAGCTGCTGTAACCACCCCATGCCTGAGGGAGCAACAAATAACACACATTTTTTTCCCCCATAGATGCCCTCGATTGCTGGGAATAGGGAGACTAAGTGTCCTGACTTGCTGAGGGACTGGCACTGCTATAACCGGGAGAGTCCCAGGAAAACCAGGAATAGGTTCCAGACTAGTACCAGGTAGGATACAACCAGAGTGAAGTCATTACACAACACAGGCTGGGCATGTGGGCATGGCAAGGGAGGAAGGGGACTACACCAGCCCTTCCCAGAAACTGCAATAAGGGTCCCAGGGAGGCACTGTAGGACAGAAGCCAGGTGCTCATGATGATGAACACTACTGACCAGGAGGGTCCCACAGAGTGGTGGAGGTGGGCAATACAGCAGAACCTCCATGGGAGCATAAGACATGGTCAACTGTCCAAGGTACAGCTTAAAACAGAAACTCAAAATAGCACAAACAGAAAGCAGGAGGCTGAGGGCAGCTACCCAATAAATAATTCATGATGCCTTGCTCAGGTTCTGCTCTTCAGCCAGTTTCCAGACCTGGAACCGTGGACTAGGGAGGTGCGTGGGCCCCGATGGGGAAGGACCCTGCAGCACCATGGCAGGAAGACACTAGAATGATCTCCCAGCCCTTCCCTTCTCCTATGCACAGGGGACTGAACACTGGGAAATGGAAAACCCAGAAAAGTTGGGGCTGGGACAACGCATTGCCCAATCTGACATTGACTTGGGAGACTCCACAAACTCTGTCTCTGCATCTGCTTAAGGAAGGCCTCCTGTACTGGAGTTTCTGAGCAGAGGCTGTCACTGGGTCCAGCGTATGCTGGGCCAGTCCTAGGGATTTCAGGGGTCTTGAGCAGGGAGAGCTTCACACCCAATACTCTAGAACAAGGTGCTAAGCTTAGTGAGATGACTTCTGAGGAATCTTTCAGAAATAAGACAAAATGGTAATACAGTATGAAGTCAACTGAGTAAAATGCATGGAAAATGAACTGAGAATATACAGCCAAATTATGAATGTTCTTGCCTCCAAGTAATGCCTTATGCACACCCTTTGTCCTGATTCTTCGTGCACTTTCTTTCCTTTCCATAGTGGCCCCCATGAGCATGCAGCTACTCAAAAGTCAGCAGACTAGGTCTTCTGCATATGACCCCATTAGTTCACCCATTAGCACCCCATAACCCTGGTTATGTGATGGCAACACCTGCTCCAGGTCCCCTACACCTGAATCTCATAGACAAATCAGCTGGACCGCATGTCTGCTCAGCCACAACATGATGTGTGTAAGCTCACCCACAGGGTACAGCAAAGAACTAAGTCTCAGCGGGTCCAAGTGGATTATAGAGCCAAGGCAGAGTGCTGAAAACAAGGACACCTCCTCCCACAGGACCTCCTAATTGAGGTGACAGACTGCCTCTAGCAAGAGGAGCAGTGGGATAGTCTCTGGCATGTGGCATCACTCACAACTTGTAGAATCTAGGCAAGTACTGAATCCAAAGCAGACCTGCAAAGAGAAGGAAACCAATCCCTGAGGGTCATGAGGAGGAACCTGAAACACAAACCACCAAGGCAGGATTAGCTCCCAGACTTCACAATGAGTGCTCACAACTTGACCCCGAAATGACAAGCAGCTCAATGGAAGAATGGACCACAGACAGTTCTCTGAGGAGGGAACAGGACCTGCCAAGAAGTAGAGGAGGAAAACCAGAAATTTGGGTCAAACAGATCCCAGTGCAGTGTTGCCACACAACCTGCAGCAGGAGCAAACTGAAACCCTCTCAGGGCCCCAGAGTGAAAGAAGCATGCACAGTGGGAAAAAGAGGGACAGCAAACTGCAAAGGCAAGTAAGTGCTCAGAGGGCAATGGAGATCAGGGAGCTCTGGGGGTGCCACCAGCGGGACATGAAAGGTAGGCTGACTTCAACAGGTGCCCTGGGACTCCAAATAGGAGACTGTGTCCATGGTCATGATCCCCTCAAAGAGCAATGGCAAAAATGGCAAGGGTTTCCTAAAACAAGATGGGGTGAGCTATAGGAATGAAATTGCAGGCTGGGGAAGAAGCGGAGCTTGAGGAGGAGCCTCTCTCCTGTCCCAGGAGGCCAGGAGGCCAGGAGCATTGTAAGAGTTGGGGGTGCAGCAGAAGCACAGTTCCTGGGGAGGAGCAGGAAGAGTCCCTAGAAGGCCCAGATGTCTCCTGACAGCTGCTGGGTCTTCAGGGAACCTTCAGAAGGCCAAGTGGTGGAAGGCAGGAGTGGCTGGGTCTCAGAGGTGAAGGCTGAACTGCCTGCCAAGTTAACCAGAGAGGGAGGGAGTGAAGGCCTGTCCCCACCAGGACTTTGTTCCTGAGTGGTAATGGGTAGGGTAGCAGCTGGAAAGGAACATTACCTGGAAGCCAATAATCAGATTCTTTTAGGGTTCTGTGCCAACGCTGTACTGGAATTCAGGACTGAATTGCCACTGGGTCCCTTTGACAGGGGCAGTCAAATACCACCCCATCCAACCTAAAGGGTATTATACTAAGTTATATAAATCAGAGAAAGGTAAGACCATATGATTTTACTTATATGTGGAATATAAAGCACAAAATAAGCAAACAAAATAAAAACACTCATAGAGAACAAACTGATGGTTGTCACAGGGGAGCAGATTTAGAGGACTGGGTAAAAAAAGGTGAAAGATTTAAGAAGTATAACTTGGTAATTACAAACAGTCAGGAGAATATAAATTACAGCATAGGGAATACTGTAATAATAGTCAATAATATTGTAATAAGTCAGATGAGCACTTGAAATATTGGGGAATCACTTATAAAGTATATAATTGTTCAAGTTCTATGCTGTATACCTGAAAGTAATATAAAATAGCACTGAATGTAAACTGTAATAAAAAATAAAATTAAAAAAAATAAAAATTAGGCCCTGGCTGGTAGCACAAGTGCATAAGGTGACGGCCTGCGAACCCAAAGGTCGCAGGTTCGATTTCCCAGCCCCAGGGCACATAACAAGGTTGCAAACCAGGTCTCCAGTCAGGTCTGTGGCTGGAGGCAGGTGAAAAGCAACCATACATTGAAAAAAAATAAAAAATAAAAATTAAAAAGAATTAATTGATTTTATTAATGTAGCTACTTAATGTTCGTAACAGTTTTGAATGGTAAATACTTATTTTAAAGATGAAGAAGTTATAGAGGTTAATAAATTACTCAAGGAAAACAAAACAAAACAAAAAGTACCACCTGTCCACACCCACAAGACAGCCAGGGAACTCTTCCTGGGCCCACTTACCTGGCACCAAATTGGCCTTGTGGCCACTGCTCTTCAGCTTCCTCCCCTTCATCAGACCAGTCCCTACCTTTCCAGTACTGCTCCCTGTTCTCAGCATACACATGAGGGGTCAGGAAAAGGAGTCCTGCTGTAGTGCCATCACTGTTCCCCAGTAGCAAACACAGTGTAAGTCTCTAGTTCATTGGGCACAGTCTATTTCTGTAACAGGACCCTTGAAAGGTCCTCAGTTTTCATGGGCTCAATTTGCCCACCACCAGGAATGACTTTTAATAATAGAGTTTGGGGCCCTGGCTGGTAGCACAGTGGTTAAGGCGCCGGCCTGCGAACCCAAAGGTCGCAGGTTCGATTCCCCAGCCAGGGCACATAACCAGGTTGCAAACCAGGTCTCCAGTCAGGTCTGTGGCTGGAGGCAGGTGAAAAGCAACCATACATTGATGTCTCTCTCCCTCTCTGCCTCTCTCCCTTCCTCTCTTTCTAAAAATAATGAAATAAAATCTTTTAATAAATAAATAAATAATAGTTTGGTTAAAAGGAAAAGTATTTTGTTTATTTGAAGGTTTTACAAATTATATTAGAAGTGCAATTGTGATGTTAAATCTCGCTCCCTTTAAAAACACCCGAAATATATAGTCCCGCCTAATTAGGCTAGTTAGTTTTTAAAGATTTTATTTATTATTTTTCAGAGAGACAGGAAGGTTGAGAGGCAGAGAGGGAGAGAAATATTGATGTTTGGTTGCCTTTCACCTGGCTGGAGACCTACCCGGCTCACAACCTGGTTATGTGCCCTGGCTGGGGAATCGATGATTAGGCTAGTTTTCAAACAGACAAGCAAAAGATACCATCTTTCAGAAACAACAGTTCACAAGTTAGTATTCCAGTTATAAATTCAAAGTTCCCAGCAGCTGCTGTATCCAATTAGAGGAGTATCTTGCACACACTTCCTAAGTGTTTCTCCACAGATAATTCCCTACCTCTGCACAAGCTGCATGTCTCCCTTCCCCACTTCACTAACCCCCCTTCTCAAACCAGGTGAGTTCTCAGGCCACGTGTCTGTCTATGGGTCCATCTGAGGGGAGGGAACGAGTCCCAGGTCTGCACATCCATCCAGGGGAGCAGAGAGAGAGAGAGAGAGAGAGAGAGAGAGAGAGAGAGAGAGAGAGAGAGAGACCCAGTGTCTCTGCATGCTCATCTGGGGAAGGCCAGAGGTTGATGGCTGCCCCCTATTTTAAATCCCCTTTCATGTCCTGTGTAAACAGTTCTGACCACTGACAGAATTTTGCATAGCACTGTAAGCATTTTCCATATTACCCTCTGGGTAAGGCCCCTCCTATTTCCTTGGCATGAAAAGAACAAAGGCTAGTCCACCTGGCCTCACCCCTCCCCCACCCCAAACTGCAGAGTAGGGGATTTTGGCTTTCTTCCACTCTGTAACAATCCCCTTTCTAACTTTAGACCCTTTATAATCTTATAAAGGGCAGTGGGCGGGGAGGTCTCACACTCTTCTGGCTGCTTTGAGCTGAACATGGATGTTGTCCTATCTAGCATTGGGTCCAAGGGTCCCTAATAAAGTGGGGATGTGGAGGGGATGGTGTCCTTTACACATGAGGAAGGACTTTGCAGAGTCTAGGTCAGCTGGCTGTCACCAGGCAGCAGCATGCTTGGCTTCCAAGGGCTGGCACTGCTAGGCAAGCTGGCATCCTGCTGTATTCCAGGGGCAACAGGTTTAGCAACAGGGTTAGAAAGCACAGTTAAAACCATAGCCGCTAAATGACAAAGGTGGGGACCAATTAATTCTTCAATGCCCTACATTAGGAAAAGAGTGGCTTTTCTGGAGGAAGGTATACAAGGCACATCACACCTGTCCAAAGCCCTTTCGGCCTATTATGCTTAGTTTGGGCTGAGAGAAATATTTTAGGATTCCCCGCTTTCAGACTTCTGGGCCCTTTCTGTCCAAGCCATTAGAACAGAAAAACCAGATTTAAAGTGAAACCCACAGACCGCCTCATACTTCACCAATCCAACCATTGAGTTCAGCCAAACCATTGAGTCTCAGGAGACAATGATACAGGTAAGCTTCTTATGTGAGGCCTGTATTGTATGACAATCATTCAGGTAGGCTTATGCCCTATGAAAACAGAAGGAAGAATACACATGTTAATATACACAGCATAACCCACAAACCAGCCTCTGGGTCTGCAAGACTGCCTTGTAGGAAAACATCCAGTCACAAAGCTTTTGACAGAATAAAGTTTAACAGTGGCAGTTCGACACATTCGTCTTACCTGTAAATTAAGCATCTTCGATGATGTTACAAACCCAGTTACAACTTTCAAATGAAAACAAACTTTAAAGACAATTAGTTAGCTGCACTTGTTTATATTCCACTGCTGAGCATTATGATTTTCCTCAAATTCCTATTTTTCTCCTTAAGATCACCCTCATTGTCATTAAAGAAACTGCATGAAGTCCAGTTTTTATTTTTCCTGTTTGTTTGCATAAACATAACAAGAGCAGCAATTGATCACCTATGATCTTTAAGTCCGCTTTGCTGGAACTCATAAGGAACTTTCTAACTGACTTTTCAGTCTGTCCTTCAGGGCACAGAAGCTGAGCTGCATGCCTGGCCTGCTATGTGGCTTTCCCTGTAAACACCTGCTTCTTTCAAGGTCTTCAGGTTTTCCGTTGTGCCTTAAGATTCCTCCTAGCCATCTTTCAGGAAAGCAACCTTCGTTCCTTCCCTGGAGGCTTGCCATGAACCACGTGACCAACCAAGGTGTCAGGCTTCTTCCTTCATTCCTTCCCTGGAGGCTTGCCATGAACCACGTGACCAACCAAGGTGTCAGGCTTCTTCCTTGTGGGCTTCTATTGGTTCCGAAAGTCATTCCCAGTTCCTCAGGGCTTTCTCCTAACACCAGAGTCCAGGCATGCCTTCTTCAGTCAGGACATTCCAGTCAAAGTCCTGATTGACAAAACCTCTAGTAACAGCTGGTCTTACTAGTTTTATGCAAAGAAACACATAGAGTCATTACTTACTCTTTCAGAATGCCAAACTCTGGAGGGATCAGGTAGGGAGAAAAATATACAGTGTGAAGGAAAATCCTTGTCCTTCAAAATTTCATTTTGTGCATTATACCTTCCATACAATTTTTCAAACCTTTTTAAAAACTCTTTTTAAAGATTTTATTTATTATTTTTAAGAGAGGAACGGAGAGAGGCAGAGAGGGAGAGAGACATCGATGTATGGTTGCCTTTCACCGGCCTCCAGCTACAGACCTGGCTGGAGACCTGGCTGGAGACCTGGTGATGTGGCCTGGCTGGGAATCAAACCACTGACCTTTGGGTTCGCAGGCCAGAGCCTTATCCACTGTGCCACCAGCCAGGGCCTTCTTTTCAAAACTCACAAGCTTTTAACAAACTTTCTTCATTTCCTTGCCTTATTCTTCCAGTGCACTTTCCTACATACTGTGAAGTTTTAACTTTCCTTGGGAAACCTGAATTCTCCTTTCAGAGTATAAACAGAGCAATAATTCAGAACACAGAAACCTAGGCACTCTTTCACCAGTATCTACTGGCCTTCTAGAAAAGACATGCCCTTTCAGACAAGCTCTAAACTAGACAGCACCTCATGGCACCTAAAACCAGACATCATCTTACCACTCAGTCTCTTGGCAGAGATATGCTCTTTTGCCCAAAGCTGGATTCCACCAGCATTAAATGATCCTGCCTAGGCCCCAGATTGCAAAGGCATCCTCCCCAACCAGTTTACAGATGACCTTTCCTAGGTCTCAGGTACAGATACAGAGAATTCCAGAACAGAACAGAACTCAGAACAGTAAAATGAAATGCATATTACACTTCCCAGAACACAAGTAACTGCAGTTTCCTTTTCCCAGGTGAAAAAAAAAAAACAAAAACAAAAAAACAAAACAACTTTCACAGCCATTTCTATTTATCCTTATCACTTTTCAGATCACTCCTTCAGATTTAACCACAACCTATTTCTAGTCCTTGCTCTTTTCCACACTGTGAAGGACTCCATTCAAACTCAATTTCACAGCTAAAAGTCTCTAGATTTAAAAACACAGGCATAAAGTAACAGAAACATTGTCACCCTGTGTTAGGGCTCTTTTGTCCTTTTCGAAAGAGAAGTTTCAAATCCTCTTCTGAGGTGCAGGTGCAGCTTTCTGGCTGATTCCAGAAGTGAAGTGAATGATGGTCATTTTGAATGCTATGAGTAAGTTTAAACCTAGGAGTTATTCCTTTAAATAACAGCCTTGCCACTTCAGTTGCTCTTTGCAAAAGGAATGGGGTGGGTGCTGCCTCGGAGGCCCCGGAATAGGGAGGGGCCCGTGCAGCAGAGGCAACCCTCAAGAGGGCTGGGAGCAGCCCTGGGAGCCACTTGAGTCAGCAGACGCAGAGTTGCCAAGGCAACTATTCCCTCCTGTCCAGAGGGCACTGCCTTGGAAGCCTTTGGTGCCAAAACAGGCCCCTTTGTTTCCAAGTCCTGGTCCCCTGAATTTCAAGTGTTAATGAGGCCTATTTCCTCATGTTCCCCCTTTTCCTGTGTTTTACAATCAGAGAGAGGTTTGGGGCCAACCTCTTTATCTCCACCATCACCTGGTCTTTCCCCTCTGGCAAAACACTATTGTACCATGCTACAAATGCATTAACATAACAGATTTCTTCCCAGGTTTCCAATTGCAGGCAATACCATTTTAATTCTTTTACAATATAGTAACTCAGAACTATTCACATGCCATCTTTCCTTACAATTCAACACATAAGCAGGCCAGACAGTGTTATAGTAATAAACTAATGCATCCTTAGACATAGAATGACAGTAGTACATTTTCCAATTCTCCAAAATTTTTCCCAGCGGACTCCCTCTAGGTACCTGCACAGACCTGCCCTTTTTATTGGCCTTATTGGCCCAGAGGCACAAGCTAACAATGCCTGTAATCAGAAAAGTCCCAATCCCCACCTACAACCAGAGCACAGATATGCCAACCTGGCATCCATAATTCCATTATTCCAGGAGGTGCTCTTGTTGAAGCCAACAAATCTGACAACCACCATTCCATTATTCTAAAAATGCTCAGAAATAAATCCACCCCCAAAGAACCTCACTTCTCCAATTCCTTCCCAGGGCCATTTCCTTTTCACCTTCCAGGCATGTTTAGGCAGCCTGGGCCCTACAGTGATTTTTCCTGAGGGCGTTGACTTGCCCCGGGCAATTTTAAAATGAGCCACATGTTGCAGTGTGAAATTGTAACAGGACATTTGGTTGGTGGGGGGGATCCTCAGTTTTCATGGGCTCAATCTGCCCGTCACCAGGAATGACTCTTAATGTAACTTTGGTGAAAAGGAAAGGTATTTTATTGGAAGGTTTTACAAATTATATGAAAAGTGCAATTGTGCCATTAAATCTCACTCCCTTTAAAAATGCCCAAAATATATAACCCTACCTGATTAGGCTAGGTTTCAAACAGACAAACAAAAGCTACTACCTTTCAGAAACAACAGTTCACAACTTAGCATTCCAGTTATAAATTCAAAGTTCCCAGCAGCTGCTGTACCCAAGTAGGGGAACATCTTGCACAGACTCCTTAACTCTTATTCCACAGGTAATTCCCTACCTTTGCACAAGCTGCATGTCTCCCTTCCCCACTTCACTAACCCCCTACTCAAAACAGGTGAGTTCTCAGGCCATGTGTCTGTCTATGGGTCCATCCAATGCAAGTGAACCAGTGCCCTGGTCTGCACATCCATCCAGGGGAGCAAGAGACCCAGTGTCTCTCTGCATGTCATTCCAGGGGAGCCCCTCTGCATGCTCATCTGGGGAAGGCCTGAGGTTGATGGCTGCCCCCTATTTTAAATCCTCTTTCATGTCATGTGTACAGAAAACAGTTCTAACCACTGACAATTTTGCATAGCACTGTAAGCCTTTTCTATACTACCCTCTGGGTAAGGCCCCTCCAATTTCCTTGGCATGAAAAGAACAAAGGCTAGTCCACCTGGTCTCAACCCACCCCCCTTACCAAACTAAAGAAAGGGGAGTTTGGCTTTCTCCCACTTTTGAAACCCCCACATGAGATTCTGGCATGTCCCACAGCAGCTGGTAATCATTCTTGGGTCAAGGAGGTAAGGAGGAAACACTGTCATGGATGGAGTTGGACCAGGTGATCATTAAAGCCCCCTGTGGCATGAAGGTACACTTCCCCTCACCTCCTGGCGAGAATTTCTGTGACCTTCAGCTTCTGCAAGGAGAGAGTAGATGCAGCTCACTGAAAGAGAAAGAAGTCCTCTGTTGATTCAACATTTACTAAGCAACTACTGGAGCCTGGGCACCTGGTTTACAGACACCAGTAAGACACAGGCTTAGCCTTCAAAGAACCCGGACGGAGCCCAGACTCTCAGAGGCAGGCAGTTACAACCCTGGGAGATGAAAGCCCAGGGAAGGAAGGTGGGTGGGAAGG
>PVIW01015289.1:0-20244 GCA_004026585.1 Noctilio leporinus | reverse complement strand
TTTACGAGTCCTCAGATTTAGGGAATTCATGCTTTTTGAGAATTAACCTTTTTTAGAACAGTTTCAGATTTGGAAAAAAACGGAACCCACGGTACCAAGCGTTCCCACGCGCTACCCCCCGCCAACACAGGGTCCCCCGTTTTTAACTTCCTGGTTTGGGGTCACACGCTTGCTACGCCGATTCCGTGTTATCAGCTGACGCCACGGGCCAGTGCATGACCAGCTGTCGTAAACTACAGAACAGTTTCCCTTGAAAACGTCGCTCTGGGTCCCTGGATCGCCTGTTCAGGGCCGTTTTTATGGGGCCCACTGACTGAAGTTCCATCTCCTGAGTTGGACATCCCTGACGTTGGGCCTCAACACTCAAGGTCACCTTGAGCTGCTGTTACCTTCCAGGTGTTTCATCATTGTCCACGTTCCACTTGGGCCTATGACCCATTTTGAGCTAATTTTTGTGAAGAGTGTGAAGTCTGCGCGTAGATTCATTTTTACAACTAGATGATACAGATGAAAGACGCGATAGACGGACATAGACAGGTGGTAGGTGGTAGATTGATAGATCGATAAATAGATCTAAATAGGTGGGTGTCCAGTGGTCCCAGCCCTCGGGCAGAGCAACCAGCTTCCCCACCTGTACCCCGACTCCCCAGGGGGTGCGCACACTCTAAGGCTTGTGGGGTCTCCGAGAGGCGCTCCGTCCTCACCACACAGGACCTTTACTCCCACCCACGGACGCGGTTGGCCCGTGACACCCACGCGGTCGCCCTTCCGACCGTGTATCCCGTGTATCCCCGTGAGTCTGTGTGTTTACCGTGTGTTTCCTGCGGGAAACCTACCTGGGCCTTTTTTGAAGCCACTCGGTCGGTCGGTTATTTTATTTTATTTTTAAAGGCTTTGCTTATTTACTTTTAGAGAGGGGAAGGGAGGGAGGGAAGAAGAAATGGCTGGTTCTCACGCGCCCCCACCCAGGGGCCTGGCCGGCGACCAGGTGCGAGCCCGGACGGGAAGGACCCTTGGGCTCACGGCCCACACGCCACCCACTGAGCCACCCGCCGGGGCGTCGGCCGTCCGTTGCTGGGACTTGGCTCTCGGTTTTGCGCTGGGCGGCCGCGGTGCTGGGCTGCAGGGAGTGGGCGGCAGCCCTGAGGGCAGCCGACCGAGCCAACTCGGAAGGAGACGGCGTCTGGAGAGAGCTGGTCGCCGACCAGGCGTCCTCCTCAGCCCGACACAGGGGACAGACCAGGCCCAGCCAGGGCGCCGCCTGGGCTGGGGCAGCGGGGACGGAGCGGGGGCCGCCGGGTGGGGCTCACAGGGGCACCCACCTTGGCCCCGGACGAGGGCGCCAGCCCCACCGCAGCCATGTAGGTGCTCCCGATGGTCTTGATCTTCTCCAGGTCCTTGTAAAAGTCCTTTTCCATGAGCTGCGAGAAACACAACACGTCAGGGCGGCGTCACAGGGCGGACCCAGCGCAGGAAGCCTGTGTCACCTCCGCCTCGGCCACCAGGCCAGGTCGGGCTGAGCTGGGCAACGCAGGCCTGGGGGGCTTCCGAAACCCCTTAGAGAGAGGGACCCGGGGGCCCCAAGAACAGGCCCCAGGGGAGAGGCAGCTGCGGCGACACCCCCACTGCCCTGTGCCCACCAGGCAGCGCTCCTCCCGGACCCCAGGAGCCGGTCCCTTGTGTGGTGTGCGCCCCGGCGGGAGGAGGCGGCCTCACACCCCCGCCGCCCCCAGGCCCCGCCGCCCCCAGGCCCCGATGCCCCCAGGCCCCACAGCCCCCAGGCCCCGCAGCCCCCAGCCCCCACCTCGTCGAAGTCGGCGATGATCTCGTTGAGCAGCCGCAGACACTCCACACCCATGTTGTTGCCGTCCAGCTCGATGTAGAAGTCGTTGAAGTTGGGGATGGACGCGAACATGACGCCCACCTGGGAGTACGACTGGTAGTAGAGGTCCTGGGGGCGAAGGTCAGGTCAGCCGGGGGCCCGGCTGTGCGGGGGGCCCGGGCTGCAGCAGAGGGTGGGCGTCCCCCGGGGGTCGGCAAGGAGGGCTCTGCTGCCCGCGGGCCCCGGGAGCTCTTCCAGGCCAGACCTGCCGGTCCCGCCGACCCTTGGGGCTTGTGCCCTGGGACTGAAAAGCCCCTGACCCAGCTTTTGTCAGCCCTGCTCCGAGGTCCGGTGGCCCCAGGGCTTTACCAGGCAGACACGGCCGCTGGGCGGTTCAGAGCAGCCCAGGTGACACTTCATGGCTGTGCAGCTGTGGCCCTTCCGGCCACCATGCCAGGCACCTCGTCTGTCCCAAGAGCCTCCTGGTGGCCCCTCCCTGCCCGTGGGGGTGGCCATGGGGACCCCCGACCTCACACGACTCTAAGCAGGCAGGGGACGGGAGGGCCGCTGGGCCAGACCCCTGGCTGGGACCTGGGACCCCCCACCTGCCCCCCGAGGCCCCCTGGGCCTTGCTCACCATGTTCCGGGGGTTGGACATGAGGAAGTGCTGGGCGACGTGGGCCGGCAGCAGGTTGAAGAGGATCCTCCGGTTGTCCAGCTTCACGCGCTCCATGTCGTCCCGCTCCTCCTCCGCCTGCAGGGCGCACGCACGCCTGGCTCGCGCCTGTGTGGCCCCAACCCCCTGCCCGGCGGGTCCTGACGGGGGGCACCCCTGCCGGCCGTCACACCAGCCCGTCCCTGCCGTCTGACCACCTGGGACCTGAGAGGCTCCTGTCCCCCACCGTCCTGGACACCAGACGGGTGGGCCGGCCACAGCAGGAACCCCGATCGTCACATCGGCTGGGCCAGGGTCCCTCGCCCCCGACCCCCACCTGCTCCTGGGGGACGCCCCCTTTCCTGGCCTCGGCAATCTGCCAAAGCCACACCCCCATTGGGGACCTGTGTGCGCCGGCGTCTGTCCTCACCCCAGGAGCTGACCGCAGTCCCCTGGCCACCTGCGTCCCCCGCTCAGCACACAGGGAGGGCCGCCAAGGACACCGGGGGTGGCTGCGTCCTTGGCTGGAGGTTGTGAACTCCGTCTGGCAGCCCTCCCGTCCCCGTGTGGGGACCTGTCCCCCGGCTCCCAGTCTCCAGTGTGGATGGGGCCTGTGCCGTCCCCACAGCTCTCCTTGGGCAGCCCCGTCCCCCCAGAACCCAGCATCTGGGTGGGGCAGAAAGACTGGGCAGGGCCCCAGGCCCCTGGGACTCAGGAGTCTTCCCACATGCTGGCCACACGCAGGGCGAGGGTGCTGAGCACAGGCCCTGGGCACAGGCTGAAGGGTCAACGCAACAGCCAAACCCTCAGGCTCAGGGCGTAGACACGTGGTTGCTGGGATGCCACTGGGGGCGGGGAACTCACTGGTCACAAAACCCCCAGACTCTGACCCTCGCACACGATCTACGCAGCTGCCCCTCCCGCCCTCCGGCTGGACGGTGCCCCTTCGCGGCCAGCTGGTGTCCAGCCAGGACCCGCACCAGACGCCCACCTCCCGGGGCTCCGCCGCCCTCCCCGAGGGGCGCGCCTTGCCTGCACGGCCCAGAGGTAGTCCAGCCGCAGCCTGACGTCCACCTGCCGGGCGTGCAGGGCCAGCGTGCACGAGAAGAGCAGGATGGCCAGCACGGGCTCGAAGCTGCGGGCGGAGGCCACGCCGCCCCTCGGGGAGGCGGAGAGACCAGTTGGTGCTGAGGCTGCGTCACCGAACACGAGTGCCCCTCACGCCAGCACCGCCCCCTCACGCCAGCACCGCCCCCGCACGCCAGCTCCGCCCCCGCACACCAGCTCCGCACCCGCACCCGGGACTGAGCCACGCTGAGCCAGGAGACCCCGGACCCTGGGGCTGAAGTGCAGACGCCACCGCCCCAAAGGCTCCCCCTCAGCCCCTCCGGCCCCCGCGAGGGTCTGCCCGGCAGGAGGCGCACCTACCCCACGGCCCGGGTGTACCCGCTGAGCTCCAGCACCAGGATGTGGGACGCACTGAGCACGCACAGCAGGATCAGCTTGGGCAGCGAGGAGACGCGCAGGAAGACGGCGAGGGGAAGGGTGCCCACCAGGCCGCAGAGCAGGGCGTGGGGCGCGGCCTCGCAGGGCGGGGCGGGCAGCCCCGGGCTCCGGGCGCCAGGAGGCAGCACCACCAGGGACCCGTTGGGGCCGGGACTCCAGGCCCAGGGCAGGCAGCCCACCTGGAGGCGTCAAGGGCACGAGGCGGCGGGAGACTCACTCAGGACTCGGCCGGGGCCTCCGCGCCTTCAAACCCACTCGCCCAAGAGCCAACGCCCACCCACAGCCCACCTCTGCCCCGTGCCCCTGACCCGCCTCCGCCCTGACCCCCTGCCCCACCTCTGTCCTCAGTCCACTAGAGAAGGAAGGTCTCCCGCACCAGGAGGCTGAGCTCCTGCTGGACGAAGTGCCCGTGCCCTGGCTTCCGGGGCCCCCACGCCTGTCCGGCCCCCCATCCCCCCCCGCACAGCCCTCCTGGCTCCCCAGGTGCCCCCCCACCGGCCCGCAGAGCCTGCGAGACTCACCACACATCCTTGGGCCGCCGAGTAGGTCAGGACGCCGATGAAGATGCAGAGCACCGTGCGGATCTGCACGGTCAGGCAGCCTGGGAGACACTGAACAACGCGGCCGCTCAGCGCCGGCCCCTCCTTCCGCGGGGACCCGTGGCACCGTGACCCCAGTCCTGCCGGGTCTCGGCCACCGGGCACCCTCCACCCCCTCAACCTTCCAGGTGAAACACTGGAGAAAAGCCTGGTATCTTTCCCAGAAGAAGGCGGCGCCTCGCCCGCCCCGGCCCGGGGACGCGGGCACCGAGATCAACGCAATAGTTAACCTGACATTTTCACAACGTGGAGCCCGTCGCCCTCAGACGGTGAGAAGTTCCCTTTCCCAGTGTCTCTCGCTTAAGAAAAGGTTACCACTTCGTTCAGACAGGCTCTGCCTCCCTTTGGTCGGCTACTGGACAGTTTATTTTAAATCCACGTGTTTGAAATACATTTTTCAATATTGAACAATTTCATAGACACACGTCGGAGGTTTTTCCGACCCCCTGTTGAAACTGGAAATAAAAACGAGCCCTGGCTGGTGCAGCTCAGCGGACTGAGCATCAGCCTGTGACCCACAGGGTCGCCGGTTCGATTCCCAGTCCGGGCGTATCTGGGCTGCCGGCCAGGTCCCCAGGGAGGGGCGTGCAAGAGGCAACCACACGTGATGTTTCTCTCCCTCTCTTTCTCCCTCCTTTCCCCTCTAAAAAATTTTTTTTTAATCTTTCTAAAAACGTGAAAACGAAGACCACACCATGGTCGGTCCTAACGTGGCTGCTGGTTTACACGACAGAAGCAAACAGCCAGGGCGGCCCCTTCGCCCCCGCCCGGCCCCACTCCTGGTTCTTCCCGGACGTGCGGGCGGCCACGCTGCACCGGCGCCTGGGAAGCAGCAGCCCCGCGAGCACAGCCGGCCCACCCGCACCTCCCTTCCTGGACGCAGCTGAGTCGCTGGGCGGGCTCCCCCCTGGCCCTCAGCCTGACCCCGCTGTCCGTCCATCCGTCCGTCCCCACGAGCCGCAGGTGAGCCCACCAGCTGGGCTCAGGGACAGTGTCGGAGCAGGTACAGCACGCAGCCCACTGAGGGCTGCACGCTCCCCACGGCGACTCCCGGCGGCAGGCGGACACGGCCGGACACGGCCTAGAATATCGCTCACCCCCGCGGGCAGCGGACGGGGGTGCGGACAGCCAGAAAGGACGGGACCGAGGGCGCCAGGCCTCGGCCAGGGGAGCGGGGTGCCCGCGGCACGCGGGCCCCGCCCTGGGGCAGACGCGGCAGACTCACAACTTCCTGCCGCCGTGAAATGAAAGCAACCTTATCTGTGGTGGGGAATTTCAGTTCACCAGACCCAAAGTCGCCCGCCTCGCAAAGTCAAAGAGCTGGGACGTGGTTTGAATACGTAGCATTTTTCATTAAAAAACAAAACGTCAAGAAGCTACCTAGGAATAGAGGGGAAATTCAATGAGTCAGACTAGAGTCCGTTTTTCAAGGCCACGGTGCTTCTAACAAGTGGAAAAATGGCCCTGGGTGTCCAGACGGGACGGGGCCGCGGGACAGCGGATGTGGAGTCCGGGAAGTCCTGGGACAGAGGCTCCTCCTGGAGCCACCTGCCGCCCCAACCCCAGCGCTCGGAGCCCCGTCCCCAAGGGCTGCCCGTTCCTGGGAGGACGCTGAACCCCATCGGTCACCCACCCCTTGGGCCCCAACCCCCAAACAACACACCACGCACGTCGGGGCCTCATGAGCGCCTGCTACTCAGGCCACACTTGCTCCCCGCCAGGAGGACAGCAGGTGGACCCAGGTCTGCGTGACCCTCCTGTCCTGCGGGGGGGCGGGAGGCAGGTGGAGACACAGACGGACCTGTTCAGGGGAGGCGCAGGTACGGGACACACGCACACACGTACCTGGACCCGGGTGACATGCAGGTACAGGACGCAGGCCGCCAGGGAGCAGATGCAAAACACTATGAGGAGCAGGACAGCCAGGCTCCTAGGACAGAAGACACGGGGTCCCTACGGGCTGGGCCTGGGACTCTGCCCCCTCGCTGACCCAAGTGGTCCCCCGGCCCCAGGAGCAGCAGCAGCCTCGCGGGACTCGTGCTGGCTGGTCCCCCCAGGACAGGTGCCCTAGAGCTGGGGAACCCCTGCCCCACGAGGAAGGGAGGAGCCGTGTGGCCTCAGCTGCCAGCACTGCTGGGCCCCCTCTGGGAGCAGCGGGAGCCCCAGGTGTGTGTGTGAAAGCGGGGTGCGTGTGCTTCCTGGAAACTCAGAAAAGAGGGGAGCCCTCCACTCGGGAGGTCCCGCCAGGAAAAGGTGGTATGTGAGCAACGTGACTTTCCCGCTCTCCCCTCTTGGACTCATGGTGGTGACATGTTCCTAAAGCCAGTGTCCTTTCCTTGCTTCGCAGAGGCCACTCTTTCTCCTTCCACGTTCCTGAGAGTCACACACCCAGAAAGCAACGTGCCCTGTGTGTTTCTCCCCAGAAGCCGAGGCAACGTGCCTGCGTGGACGGGCCCAGAAGGAGGTGGTGCCTCAGGGCCGCAGACCTGAGCCGGCCCAGCCCTCCCTGCCCTCGGGCCTGGGCACCAGTTCCCGGGCTCCGCGCAGGGCCGGTGCGTGGCCTGTGCCGTCCGCAACCGGGGGGTGGGCTCCGTGGGCTTCAGGAGATCCTTCCCGGCCCACCCACCCCCGGCGCAGCACTCACTGCGGGATGATCAGCAGGTAGATGAGGCCGAACAAGGCGGCCAGGATGAGGGTGAGCACCACGGCGCTGGTGAAGTCCTCGTCCTGCAGCTGGTGGTACTGCAGGCAGAGCCCAGGGTCGGCGCCGCCGTCGGGGGCACCAGGGGCCACCAGGGGCCACTGCTGGAGGCGCAGCCCCCGCCCTCGGGGGCCGGGAGAAGGGCGTGTGCCCCCAGCCACACCGCAGGGCCCCGGACCCCCGCCCCTGCCGCCCCTGAGCCCGGTCACCCACCTTCCGCTCCCGCTCAGCCTGCTTGTACTTGAGGGTGAAGAAGTCCAGCTCCGCCATCTCCAGCTCCGTCTGGCGGGCTTCCAGCAGGCGGCCAATGTACCTGTTGACACGGGTGTCCGGGGTGGTGTGGACCACGTTGGTGGAGAAAGAGAGGCGGTTTCTGAGCTTTTCCGAGGCCGTCCTCAAGGCCCTGCGCTGCGGCCATCAGAGACAAGGGGCTGATGTCACGTCGCCCCCTGAAGAAAGGAGCTCTCACCCCCCCACCCCCCGTCTGTTCCCAGCACACAGCCCTCAGGGACCCCAGCCTGTGACGGGGTTTTTGCATCTGTAAATGGGGTGACACAGCGACTACACAGAGGCCCCGTGAGGACAGGACCCCACGCGAGAGCCCTGGGGGGCACTGCCCAGCACGGAGCAATGAGACAACTGGTTCCTAGAAAATACTGGTAACATGGAGAACCCCCAGCAAGCGTAACGAAAAAAGACACCAGCAAATTCAGGAGGGGCATGTCCTCTCAGACCCCACAGACATGAAGATGGGGGCAGGGGATCTCTGGGCAGCCCTGCACACACACACACACACACCCAGCTATTGTGCCACAAGTCCCCCAATGCGGCAGAGAGTCTGACTAGGCCTATAATGATGAAAGAAATGGAATTCACAATTTTTAATTCCTAGAGAGGAATCTCCGGGCCCAGGTAGTTTCACTGGAGAATTCCACCCAACATCGGAAGGGGGGGGAACTCCGGATCTGCAGGGAATTCTTCCTAATTCCCCCCATGTTGCCCGTATCACCCGGACAACCACAGCACAGAAAAGGACAACCACAGGCCACATCTCCCATCCATGTAGATGCAAGAATTCCTGACATGACGCTGGCCAACGGAATTCAGCAAGCTGCATGGAGAGGGACACAGCACGCCCACTTCTGGGGTTGCAACACTATTGAGAAACGTTGGCATCAATGCCACCCACTATAGTAACAGTTTAAAGGAGAAAACTTCCACCATGACATCATGATACAGGAAAAGCTTCTGATGACATTCAACACTTAACAGATCGGGAAAGCAGGAATAGAGGGGACCTCCCCCCGCTTGGAGGATATCAGCAGGTGAACGACTCTGCCTTGCCTTCCTGTTCGCCTGGTACTAGAACCCCCAGCCACTAAGACAAGAAAAGGAAATACAAAGCAAACAGGTCAGAAAGAAATAGAACGGGGCCCTGGCTGGTGGCACAGTGGGTAAGGTGCCGGCCTGCGAACCTGGGGGTTGCAGGTTCGATTCCCCAGTCAGGGCGCATGGCCAGGTTGCAAGCCGGGTCTCCAGTCAGATCTGTAGCTGGAGGCAGGCGAGGAGCAACCATGCATTGATGTCTCTCTCCCTCTCTGCCTCTCTCCCTTCCCCTCTTTCTAAAAATGATTAAATAAAATCTTTAAAAAAAAAAGAAAGAAATAGAACGGTCCTTATTTGCAAATGATATGGTGGTCCATAATCAATCCCAAGACAATCCCAGGGACTATACAAAATAAAACAAAACTCCTGGAACTAATAAGGGGGTTCCACAAGGTCACTGGGTACAAGGTAAACATGAAAAGGAAAACATCTCTTTATACAAGCAATGAGCTCATGAACACCAAAATTACAACAACACAAAGCCACTCACAGGCACTGAGAAAATGTAGTTGCTGTGTGTCTCACAAGACACATACAGAAGTTGTCATCAAAGCTGATGACGGAAATAGCAGGAGACCGTGATACATGGAAAGACAGACCATACTCAGGGATTAGACAACTCAACATGTAGGCGTCCCTGTATTGATATGCCCTGGTTCAGTGTAATTTCTGTCAAATCCTAGCAGGGCTTTTTTTCGTAAAGAATTTATCCTAAAAATTAAGTGAAAAGGAAAAAAGACTAGAATCACTCATTTCTCTTAAAAAGAATAAAGGGAACCTTGGCTGGTAGCACAGTGGATAAGGTGCCGGCCTGCGAACCCAAAGGTCGCAGGTTCAATTCCCCAGCCAGGGCACATAACCAGGTTGCAAACCAGGTCTCCAGTCAGGTCTGTGGCTGGAGGCAGGTGAAACGCAATGTACATGGATGTCTCTCTCCCTCTCTGCCTCTCTCCCTTCTCCTCCTTCTAAAAATAATAAGCAAAATCTTTTTTAAAAATAAATAAATAAAGTGGGAGGGCTCGCATCATGGATTTTAAGACGTTATATAATTACATGAACCCAGAGCATAGCGTGTTGCCTGTGGGACAGACACTCCAACCTGTGGGACAGACACCCCAACCTGTGGGACAGACACCCCAACCTGTGGGACAGACTACAGAGCCCACAAGAGCCTCACACAAGTATGGCCAGCAGATGCTCTGACAGAAGCCTGAGAGCCATGCCGTGGGGAAGGTGAGCTTTTCCACCCCTGGAATGGACCTGCCCCTCCCCCATGCCCTCCGGGGAATCCTGGGGGACTGGCCTCTGCCCTGTCCTGCCTTCACGTACAACTTTTGTATTTTTGTCCATTACGGATTCTTTCAGGTTAAGTTTGACTTTTAACAATATTGCCCCAGTCCTGGGGGTCCCATTGAGTCGGGGGGAGGCAGGGGTGAAACCAGTGCTTCTACGCTGGAAACGTGGCAGACAAGCAGCCTGAACCTCCTGCTATAAATGCGCCAACACAGAGACACACATGAAAACACACATACGCCAACACAGATACACACATGAAAACACACATACGCTAACACAGAGACACGCATGAAAACACACATATGCTAACACAGAGACACACATGAAAACAAACACGCTAACACAGACACACATGAAAACACACATACGCTAACACAGAGACACACATGAAAACACACATACACTAACACAGAGACACACCTGAAAACAAACATACACTAACACAGAGACACACATGAAAACACACATACGCTAACACAGACACACATGAAAACACACACACGCTAACACAGAGACACACATGAAAACACACACTAACACAGGGACACACATGAAAACACACATACGCTAACACAGAGACACACATGAAAACACACATACGCTAACACAGACACACATGAAACACACACTAACACAGGGACACACATGAAAACACACATACGCTAACACAGAGACACACATGAAACACACATACGCTAACACAGAGACACACATGAAAACACACCTGAGCTGATCACAAAGGTAGGAAACGGACGGGCCTAGCAATGCCAGGAAGGGGAGTCTGAACAGGGAGGTGGCTCACGGGCGGCCCCCTGGGCCTGCGGTGTGAGAGCCGGCGTCTAGAGCCCACTCCGAAGGCCAGGTCCGGAGCAAGGTGGGCGGTGACAACTGTGCTCCTGAACCCGACCCCAGAGGCCCCACCCGTGGACGCCGACCCCGGAGGCCGTGTAGGTCTGCTTTAGACCCAGCTGTCACTGAGGGCCCTTGAGAACACGCCTGCACACACGTGGAACATCCAGGACGAGCCAAGCAGGCAGTGTAGCCCGGAGCTGGGCACAGGGGACGGCTGACCGACTGAGGGACTCGCCAGCCACAGGGCACCTGAGGGCGCTCCACGTGGCCTCCCACAAGCACGGCTCACGGCCGAAGCCACACTGTGTCCCCGCAGCCACGAGCCACGGGGGAGGGGTCTGCTCTTCCTGCCCAGCCTGGGAGCTTCGGGGATGAGGTTCCTTCCAAAGGCACAGACCCGGCAGAGACAGGGACACATGTCCCGGGTGTGGGCACTGGGGCTGCAGCAGAGGCTGGGGGGCCACCCTGGGTGACCCGGGCAGGACACGCACAGCTGCTCTCCCAGGGGTGGTGGCCAGAGCTGCCCCCAACCCCAACACAGACCGGAAAATCCAAAGCTGAGACTGACCAACCCCAGGGCTGACAATCCCGCAGCCAGGCTGCCCCCAGAAGGAGCTCGGTCAGCGCTGGCGGCCGAGTTCCACCAACCGGCTAGTAGCCCGCACGGAGGGGACGGCCAGAGGCACCCCGCCCGCCATGGGAGGACATCCCTGTCACCCGGACAGAGGGCCCAGGGCAGGACGTGCAGACAGCCACAGGCGCACGAATATCCAAGGGCAGGTGCGGACAACGGCCGTCAGCGGGAACCTTCCGAGTGGACAGGACGCCGGGCTGCGCGCCAGGCAGGGGGCTCCGCGGGGAGGCGCCCACCCGAGGCCGCGAGGGGCGCGAGGCCTACCTTGTCCTCGTCCTCACAGGTCATGACGTTGGAGAAGGGGATCTCCGCCTTGAACATCTTGCGGCACTGCATGAGCTGCACCAGCAGGTAGCACACCGTCTTGAACTTCATCCTCCTGGCCGGCTTGATGTCCGACAGGATCAGCCCCGGGAATATCTGCAGGTGCAGCCGAGGCCCATGAGCGAAGCCCCTCGCCTCCCGGGCAGCCTGAGCCCTGCGCCCCTCGCCTGAGCCGCGTGACCCTCGCCTGAGCCCTGCCCCCCACGCCTGAGCCCTGCGCCCCTCGCCCGAGCCCTGCCCCCCACGCCTGAGCCCTGCGCCCCTCGCCTGAGCCGCGTGACCCTCGCCTGAGCCCTGGAATGGGTTGGTCACATTCCATCCTGCCCACACCCTGTCCCTCAGCACGGTGACCTTTGTTGAGAAGGTCATAGCCCTACTGTGTGCGCATCCCCCTCAGTCCGCAGCCCCACCTGCCTGACCCCTGGGGGTCCTCCAACCCTCCCTGTGCCGGGTAGCGAAGGCCCAGGGAGGAGGAAGGGGCCTGCATCCAGGTCCCAGGGCTCGGAGATGACTGAGCGCTGGCCCCTCCCCCCAGCACCCGTGGACGCCAAGCCCAGAGCCCAACGATGTGACCCCTGAGAGCATCGAGTCCCCTCCTGGGGAGGCGACCCAAGGGGAGGTGATGCAGAGGGGGCACTGCAGCCCCCAGGAGGGGCTCCCTACCTTCCGCCGATGGGAGGGGACAATGAAGAAGGTCTCGATGTTATGCGCTTTCAGGAAGCTGTTCCTCTCCTGCCCGTGGCCGGGCTCCACCTCGTAGTCTCCGTTCAAACACGCCAGCGTCGTCTTGGTGATGTGGACCTTCCTGCAGGTAGGCGGCAGCTCAGAGCCTGGAGGGACCTGCCCGGCCCCACGCGGCTGGATCAGGGGCAGGGAGGTCCTGCGGGCAGGGCACAGGCTTCCCTGCATCACCAGGAGGAGCGCAGGACAGGAGGGGCAGTGGGAGGGCCGTGGCAGGGGAGAGGGGACCAGGGGACACCAGGGCTGCATGGGGAGGGTGGGGAAGGTGTGGCCGTGAGGTGACCCAGGCACAGCCTGTCCCTGAGGCCCCAGGCTGGAGGCCTCTCCCGTGTGTGGCCGCAGGCGACAGGCAGAGCTTCTCCCACGTGGTGCCAACGTGGCCGTGGGCACCTGGCGCTCACCGTCACCGGACACTTCACCCAAGGCCGGCAGCACCTCGGGCACCCAGCCACCCTCCCATCCTGCTCTCAGGACTTCATGGCACATCAAGCCTTGACTTTGTGGACAGTTTGAAGAACGTGAGGCCAGCGTGGTGGACTGTGACCCCAGAGTGTGAAGTGCAGGGACCCAGAGGGAACTGCAACCCCTGGGTGCTGGGCCCCCAGCACCCTGCCCGGGAAGGACGGGTGAGTCAGCACCCGGGACAGCGCCCGGCCTGCCCACCCCACCCCCGTGGGTCCCTGGGCGGCTTTCTCAGTCTCCGCTGCCACCCGCCCAGCGCACCCCTCCACGCTGGCTGGCAGCTGGGGGACAGGCCCCAAGCCCCCCCGCCGGCACCACCGTCGCTTGGGGCCCACATACCCAGGCAGGCCCGCCGCCTCCATGACGTTGGCCAGGGTCACGTCGTTGGACCACACGTCGTACTGCCACTTGCGCAGGCCCAGGACACCGCAGAGGACCCTGCCCGTGTGCAGCCCCACACGCATGTTCAGGTTCACCTCGGTGGCCTCGGCCACGGACCTGCAACACGGACCCGAGGTGTGGGCTGTGGCCGGAGCCCAGGGATGCGCAGGGCTGGGCCCGCGCCCGGCTCAGCTCAGGTGTGGGCTGCAGAACGCCGTGGGCCGGGCTGGAGTGGAGGCCGCCCCCGGGCACCAAAAACCAGCCAGGTGGCCCCCAGGGCAGACTGGCCAGGAGGGCCGGGCCGCAGGGTCTCCCAGGGCGGACGGGGAGGGGCGCCCAGGCCGAGGCGGGTGCCCGAGACTCACGTGATGGTGTCGATCATGTCCAGGCCCATCTCCACACAGCAGTGCGCGTGGTCCGTCTTGGGCTGGGTGAGGCCGGACACGCAGTAGTAGCAGTCACCCAGGATCTTGATGCGGCGGCAGTGATTCTCCTTCCGGCAAAGGGCAGGTCAGTGGGGCGCGGGGGGCGCCCCTGCACCTCCCACCCTGCCAGGCACTGCTGGCCGCAGACACAGGGCTCGGCTCGCACCCGGGGCCCCAGCGCCTCCCCGGGACTTGCCGCAGGCAGGGCGGCCGCAGGAGGGTGGTGGCACCCAGGGCGGTTATCAGGGTCCCCCCAGCTTTCGCACGGCTCCCCCTCGTCACACCTGCTGCCTCCCATGGCCGGACCCTGAAGCCCCCCCTTCATCTGGGCGTGTACAACGCTGCTGAAGGGGCTCGAGTGTCTGGTCTCAGATCCCGCAGGCAGGTTGTGGGGCCGTGACGTCAGATTCAAGCGTGAATTGGGGGCTGTGGGGCTGCCTCTCTGATGGGGGGACGCAGGGTGGCCCCACGGGGGGGAAGCTGCTGTGGGGCTGGCGGGGTGGGCTCCCCGATGGGAAGCCCACAGGAAGGGTCTGCGGTCAGAAGGCGGTGAACGCGGAGGCCGGGGGTGCGGTGGAAAACGCCCTGGGCCCCCCAGACAAGGCCGAGCTTATGTGAGGACACCCAGCAGCTGGTGTCACAGGCAGACAGGACCCCCTATTTCTGGGGTGCTTTGAGGCACCAGCCCCCTCGGCGGGATGGTCAGCACAGGGGACCGGCCTGCGAGCCCCCGGGGGTCTGGCTGGGCCCAGAGCGGGCGGGGGAGTAAAATGCTCCAGCTGGTTGTATCATCCTCACGTGTCCTGCAGCTGCCAGCACACTTAAGAGACCAAAAAGCGAGCTGTTTGTGGGTTTGGATGTCTGGGTTTAAAATCTTCCCTGTGAACACTGGAGTCGGCACCTGGAGGTCCGGGGGGAATGTCTGTGCTCCCAGAACAGACGTTTCTCAGACAAAGCAGGAGGGAGGGGACGGGCGCAGCGGGAAGGGACGGGAGTGGCCGGAGGAGACACAGCTCCAGCGGGCCGGGGGCGGGGGGGGGGGGGACAGTGCAGGGCCCCCTGTTCCGCCTCTCCCAGGTGGGCTGCAAGCTGCCGGTCTGGCCCCGCCCCAGGCCCCCGAGGAAGGCTCATCCGACGGCAGAGCCCGGAGGTGCCCCAGCCGCTCTGAAGCCACCTCTGAAACGGCAGGGGGGGTCCAGGCACGTGTGGGATTCCAGGAAGACAGGTTGGCTCTGGGAGCTGGGGCACCTGAGGGTGGGCGAGTGCCCGGGGCGCTGGAAGGGGCCTCGTTCAGCCCCAGCTGCTGAGGAAGCAAGTTTCTGGCAACCAGGGTGGGGTGTCTACAAGTGACCCCCATACACATGACAGGCACTTAGAGTTCCAAACATCCGCCCGATTCCCAGCGAAGGTCTGCGTCCTGCTGGGGACAGGACGGTGACAGAATCCAGGCTCGCTGGGAGGAACGCGGAATAGAGCGGGTGAGTTGCCGGACCCCCGTGGGGTGTCGGGCGGGCCCCGGATTCTCGGGGTCCCTTCACAAGGTACGTGAACATGGAACCACTGCGCTGCACCCCTGAAGCTCACACGCTACTCATGGCACCAGCAACATACAAGCAAACACCTCTGTGCCCGTGCAGCCTAACTGCCCGGCGACGCAAGTGACCTGGTCCCCTGCCCGGCCTCCTGCTCCGTCTCAGGTCCCACCACCCTTCACTGTGCCCACAGCCGCACTGGGGCCCAGAAGGTCCAGCAGCGACTCGGGCTCAGCTCTTAGCCAGAGCTGCCCGTCACCCTGAGGAGCAGGCTGCCCTGGCCCAGGGGCCCCAGACATGTGTTGCCCCATGGAATCAGGAGGACGTGACCAACTTCCCGAAAACAGGGAACCTCAGCGCAAACGCAGATCTGAGGCGGAGCTGGGACGGGGGGGGAAAAGGTCAGAGACGTGTGCGCGTCCGCAGGCGCCGGCCACCGGGAAGGGACAGGTGAACCGCCAGCCGCCCTGGACACCAAGGCAAACACACCTGTGTTTGTCCAGCGGCCGCGGCGTCCGGGCAAAGTGCCCGCAGCCGTGTGCGCTTTTCCCAGCTGCACGAGTGACGGCCCCCTGCACCGGGCGCAGGAGGAAGACACCTGCGTGCTCTCCCCACAGACGCGGGTGCCGTGACGGCACCCAAGGGACACAGGGCAGCAGCCAGGAAGGGAGCAGGGTGTCCTGGCTTGGGGCTTCCTCGCGGTCGCCTCCACGAGGGGAGGGTCCGAACTGAACGCGGCAGGGACGCGTCTGGGTCTGCGTGGAGGCCGCGCCACGGGGGGCGTCGGGAGAGAAGCCGGGGCCTGGGCGCAGCAGGAACCGTCCAGAAACAAGGAGAACGCGAGGGAAGCAGGGTCACCTGGGCCGCGGCCTCGCGCCCCTGAAGGCACGGGAAGGGGCGTAAAACCGTTTGAAAGGGGGCCGTGGGGTTCTTTTCCCAGAAACGATGCCACCGTCCACCTACAGACACTAGAAACTGTGAACGGGGAGCAGGGGACGGGGAGAGGCCAGACAAGGTGGGGCGCGGGCTGGGCACCCAAGGCGGGACCCCCGGAGCAGCGGGCGGAGCGCGAGAACCACGGTTGTCACGGGAGCCGTGCGCGAGGCACCGCACGGCGGCGTCTGTGAAGCCCCGGGCACCTGTCCACTGGGCGCCTGTCCCCGGAGAAGAACATTCCAAAGCCTCAAGGGCACGTAGGACTTTCTCCAAAACACAAGCAGCCCCGGCCCACGCTGGGAAGCGAGGGAGCCGCTGGGGCAGAAGGACGTGGAAACTGGCCGGCGTGCCCGGTGCCCGAGGGGCGCAGAAGCAGCCCCGCAGTGAACGCAACACACAGGGCTGCTCTCCGCTCCGAAGCGGGGCCCTCGGCCCAAATGACAACAGGACGGGGCGCGCCACCCCAGGAAAAGTGAGAGGCAGCAACTTCCCCACGGTGGGGAGTCGGGGGCGCGTCACCCACGCGGACACCGAGTCTCGTGTCTGTGACGGAGCGAGGACGGGACCTGCCATTAGGCACAAGAATTCAACCACAGGCCCCAGAGCAGCCACCCGGCAACACGGAAAATGTAGCAAATAAGCCAACGAGAGAGGCAGGGGAGGCCGTGGCCCAGGCGCGAAGCCCGCAGAGGCAGGAAAAGGGGCAAAGGAGCAGCAAGTGACAGGACAAACCAAGAGCAAACAGGCAGGTGCCAGGCTGGGCCTGAGCGTGTGGTCAGCGGACTGCGACCGAAGGGTCACGGGTTCGATTCCCAGCCAGGGCGGCAGGCCGGGTCCCCAGCTGGGGGCGTGTGAGAGGCAACCAAGCCTCCTTCCCAGGTTCTGTTTCTCTCCCTCTCCTTCTCCCTCCCTTCCCCTCTCTCTAAGACGAAATAAAATGTTTCAAAAAAAGATTTTTAAAAATGCATACAAGACAGAAGGGTGACGCTCTGCCCAGGAAGCCGGAGACCAATCAGTTACGGCGCGCGGCTACGCCAGGGAGGGGGACACTGTCTCAGGACGGACACGTTGGTGCAGCATTTTCAATCCCAATAACAGCCTGAGGACATGTGGAGCCAAACGGTGGGGAGTGAAGGAAGGGGAACCCCAGGTGGGGTCAGGGCGCCAGCCACTCTGGGTGACAGCAAGTGCCGGGAAGCAGTGAGGGTCCAGGAGATGCAACAGGCCCTCTGGAACTCAGGGTTCTGGATACGCTGGACGCACGTTATTTTTAAGTGGATGCAGGTCACTTGCTCAAGGCCACCCATTCTGGGCTTAAATCTAAGAGGATCCAGATCAAAAAAGTATGTTTTCTGACCTCAACAGAATTAAATAGAAAGTAAACAAAACACAAAGATCTTTGAAAAAATCTCTCCAAAAATACACTTCAAAATAATCCAAAACAGAAAATTGAAAGGGAAATGATTTTGAACTGAACAAAAATAAAAGCACAACGTAGAGGTCTGGGGGTTCTGCTCCCACGGGGCTTCAGGGGGAGTTCGAGGCTGAACGTTTCTCTCAGAAGAGGGAAAACATCTCAAATTGAGGCCTTAGTGTCTACCTTTGTCAACCGGAAAACGAAGGGCAACCTAAAACCCACATAAGCCCAAGAAACAAACTGGTACAAACCAGGCAGGGGTTGATTAAAACAGAACAGAGAAAGCAATGCAAGCAAAAGAAACTTCTTTAGGAAAACCCCCATCACCGGCAGACCTGTGGCCAGAATGATCAGGAAGAAAAAAAGGCAAGTCGCTGAGACCCGAAACGGAGCAAGGGTGTCACTACCAAGTCTGCCAGTCTCAGGGGCACAAGAACACGGCGACCAACTCCATTCTTAGGACTTGGGCAACTTAGATGAAAGGGACAGACCCCTGAAGATGAAAAAGAACGGCCAAGGCTCCTCCAGGAAGAAGCAAAACCGGGAACCTGACCAGCCCTATTGACAACAACTGGATTTGTAGTAAAAACTCAGTTTGTGCCCCGATGGATTCACCACCCAATCCCAACGCACAGCAGAGAAAGACATAGCAGCTCCGCACACATGAGCCCTGGAAGTGGGGCCGCAGGACATGGCCCTGAGCGCCCCGCGACCCCCACAGTCGGCATGGAAGGCCCCAGAACAGCTGCCTTCGGGAACACAAGCGGGAAATCTCCCAATCAGATTCCAGCCAATCAAAGCCAACAGCACAGCAGGATGACGACACCCGTCCGGGGCCTGCACGACCGTCCCCACGGCCCTGCAACCTATCGTGTCTGCGCTGAAAACCAAAACCTGCACCAGCACCACGGAGACCATCAAACCCTGGACAAAAGCCACCGTCCGTTTCTGAGAAGAATTCTGCAACAGGGGAGTAAAAGGAAATGTCCTCAACGTGGTAAAACGCATCCAACACAGCACAGGGCTCACGTCCCGCCGACTGAGGGAGCCCAGAGGGCACTCAGGCCCGGCGCCCGGCCTTACCAGGGCCGCCCAGCGCCGGCAGGGACTCTGGGCCGGTGGCCCACGGGCAGGCGGCCAGCTGGCCGCGGCCTCACCTCACTAGCGGGCGGGGGAACACGCCCCCTTGCAGGCAAACCCCACCCACGGCCCCAGGACACGAGGCAGCAAGGGCGACGGGCTGCCGCCCCTCGCTGGACCAGACATGGCCAGAGCCGCAGGCAGGCGGCGTCCTTGCCGTGGCGCCCTTGCCGTGGCGCCTTTGCCGTGGCGGCCTTGCCATGGCGCCTTTGCCGTGGTGCCTTGCCATGGCGCCTTTGCCGTGGCGCCCTTGCTGTGGCACCTTGCCGTGGCGCCTTTCCCATGGTGCCTTGCCGTGGCGCCTTTGCTGTGGCGCCCTTGCCGTGGCGCCCTTGCCGTGGCGCCCTTGCCGTGGCACCTTGTCGTGGCGCGCTTACCGTGGCCAGCTCGTCGAACTTGCCGAAGAGCTCGTTGAGCAGCTTGACCAGCTCCTGGGCGGTGCACTGCGACGCCAGGCCCGTGAAGCCCACGATGTCCGCGAACAGGATGCTGCGAGACACGGGCGCCTGTCACCACGGCGCCTCCACCAGCGGCCGCCAGCCAGGTCGCCCTAGAGCCACCCCGCCTTCTGCAGTCCCCTCTCTGGGGAGACAGCTCGGATCCTGCCCGAGAGGCAAGCGGCGGGCCCGGCTGGAGGGTGGTGAGCCAGGCAGGCTGCACCCAGGGGCGGTGGGGCCCTCCAGGGACCCGCCCTGCAGCCCCGGCCAGAGACACAGCGAGGTTTCCCAGTCTGTGTCCCAGTCAGCAGGGAGGCCTGGCCCCACCGGGTGCCCGGGTGGCAGGTGGTGTGACTGCAGGTGACACTCAGCCGTCCCGGGTACTCGGAGAGGAAACGCACCATTTATTAGGATAAAATGCTGTTTCACGGACTAAAAACAAACACGAGTGTGTCCGGGGCTGCTCCTCACTGTGGGGACAGCGAGCCCACCCCACAGCCCAAGGCAGGCGGAGGGGGGAAACAGCGACCCCCGGGCCTGCACCCCGGGCCACGCCACAGCCTGCTTCTCAGCAGGACCACCAGCTGGCACGAGGCACGAGTCAAGGGAGACGCTGCCACCCACCCGCTGCAGGACCTGCCTCCCTCCCCGCAGGTGCTCACGGGGCCTGCAGACCCCCACCTGCCCCTCAGGCCCTCAACCGGGGCCTCTGTGCACCTCAACCAGCGCTTCCCACCCCATCCGTCACCCCACATGACCCCGCCGGCACCGCCTCCGCCTCCTCCGCCCCTGGGCTCCCGCTGGCCCTACCTCACGTTGTCATGCCGCTGGATGTAAATCTTGTGGAAAATCCTCTCAGGGGGCTTCAGAAAGTCCTCCTTCATCTCCATGGCAACGTTCCGGGGCAGGAGGCTCATGAGCAGCCGTTCCTGGGTGGGAGAGGCGGGGGTGCACGTGGGCCTCCCTGCGTGTCCTCAAAGCACCCGCCCAGGACGCGG
>PVIW01015288.1:0-20250 GCA_004026585.1 Noctilio leporinus | reverse complement strand
GCGGTGGACAGCGACTCTGGCCAGAATGCCTGGCTGTCTTACCAGCTGCTCAAGGCCACAGAGCCCGGGCTGTTCAGCGTGTGGGCGCACAATGGCGAGGTGCGCACCGCCAGGCTGCTGAGCGAGCGTGACGCAGCCAAGCACAGGCTGGTGGTGCTGGTCAAGGACAATGGCGAGCCACCTCTGTCTGCCAGCGTCACGCTGCAGGTGCTGCTGGTGGATGGCTTCTCTCAACCCTACCTGCTGCTGCCCGAAGCTGCGGCAGACCAGGCCCAGGCCGACCCTCTCACTGTCTACCTGGTCATAGCGTTAGCGTCTGTGTCGTCGCTCTTTCTCTTCTCTGTGTTGGCGTTCATCGCTGTGCGGCTGTGCAGGAGAAACAGGGCAGCCTGGGTTGGTGGTTGCTCAATTCCTGAGGGCCACTTTCCTGGCCACCTGGTGGATGTCAGTGGCACGGGGAGCCTGTCCCAGACCTACCAGTATGAGGTGTGTCTGACGGGAGACTCTGGGAGTAATGAATTCAAATTCTTGAAGCCTATCTTCCCTAATATTTTAGGCCAGGACATTGGGAGGAAGTCAGAGGAAAATGCAACATTCCATAATAGTTTAAGAATCTGAAACTTCCTCGCTTGCAGCATTATTAGTGTTGTCTCCTTTACCTTTCCTTAAAAAAAAAAAAATCCAGTAATAGCTTTTAATTTTACTTGTCTTTTTCTCTACTATTTCCCTTAGTAAAGTTGTTATTTGTTTCATTGTTTTATAATTATTTTTCAATTATTGTATTATTAGTTAAAAATCAGAAATTTTCATATTTGTGATTAATATTTCAATACAAAAGGGTAACATGAAAATTTACTTATTGGAATAAACAGAATCCTAATTTTAAAAGTACTTACCTTGTTATATGATACTACATAAGAATATCTGGTTCTCTCTGGCAGTCAGGGCACATGCCTGGATTGTGGGCCAGATGCTACCATACATTACTGTTTCTCTTTCTCTCTTTCTCCCTACCTTTCCTTCTCTCTGAAAATAATAAATACATTATTTCAAAAATTGTTCTTTAATCAAAAAACCTGATTCCTTTCTATCATAGTTCATTTTTAAATTATCAGTTAAAAATTTTATTACTTACACAGCTATAACCTTTTTATAACCCATTTTGTTTGGAGTGGAAACAATTCACCCATGTCCAGTTTCTTTCAAGCCCTATTTGCATTTTTGCTTTATCAATAGACAACATTATAATTTTATGCTGCTTATATCAAATCACACTTGTAATTATTAAACTTTCACTCTACAATACATGTTATCTCCTGAAAATATATTTTTGTTATCTATTTTATTTTATTGAATTTATTGGGGTGATATTGGTTAATAAAATTCTATAGGTTTCAGGTATACAATTTTGTAATACAACATCTGTATATTGTATTATGTGTTTACCACCCTAAGTCAAGTCTGCTTCCTTTCATATCTAATGTTGAAAAAACTCATGGGTTCTTCCTCATATTTAACTGAAGTTATGATGCTGTTAAGAGTTCTGGGCAGTTTTATTATACTCTGATTGACTGTATTGAACTTGTTTCTATAAACTCTAAAGGTCAATAGACTGTAGGATCAAGTAATGCATTACCTGAAATTGTCTCTTGCTATTGCAGAGAAATTCTTCAATGAGCTCCAAATTCTGGGCCTAGAGTCACTTTGGATGGAACAGCATGTCAATGTATCAAATTGCCTTTGGATAATGATATTGTTCTGGTTGATATGAAATCTGAATAAATACATTAAGGAATTAATATTAAAGAAAACTTATTAAGGATATGTCAAACTCTATTGTCAGTACTCCTCTTGTATCTTTAAGAGCTTCTTAACTTTGCAAATACTATATAGAATAGTGTGATGGGCAGAATAATGGCCCCCATAAGACGTTCACATCCTGGTCCCTAGAACCTGTGAGTATATTATGTTATATCACAAAAGGAGCTTAAGGTTTAGCCCCTTAATTCCATCATTAAAGTTGCAAATCAGCTAACCTTAAAATAGGGGAAATATTCTAAATGACCAATCAGTTGAAAAGCTTTAAAAGCATAGCCAAGTCTTCCCTGAGATTAAAAAATAATTATGGCCATGGGCATAAGCTTCAGCTTATGCTGGGTTGCAGACTTCCCTTTTTAATTGCCTGCTTTTTTAGATTTTGGACTTGCCTAGTCAGCTCTCACAGTTAAGTAAATCACTTTCTTGCAATAAATCTCTTAATATACATATATCTCCTGCTGGTTCTGTTCCTCTGGTTGAACCCTGACTGATACAGAGTTGGTACCTGGAAATGGAGTGCTGCTCTAATAACTAAAAAGTAACAGTTGCTTTGGAATTGGGCAGTAGGCAGAGGGTGGAAAAAAATTTTAAAGCATGACCAAAAATGTTTAGATTGTTTTGGACAGACTGTTAGTTGAAATATGGATGTTAACAACTCTGATAGCAAAGGCTCCAAAGAAAGTAAGGAGCATGATGGAGAAAATGTATATGGCCTTATAGAAATGAGGACAATGATATTGGAAACTGAAAGAAAGGAAAATGTTCCTGGAAATTGGAGGAAAGGACATTCTTGTTATGTAGTGTCCCATAACTTGGCTGAATTGTGTCCTTCTGTGGGAAAGTGGAAAGGACTTGTAAGCAATGAACTTGGATATTTAGTTGAGAAGATTTCCAGGCTAGGGTTAAAGTTGCAGCCTGGCTTCTTCTTGCTGCTTTTAGTAAAATGTGAGAGGAATGAAATAGATTGAGGGAAGGGCTGTTATGCAAAAAGGAACCAGAATTTAATGATTTGGGGGATTCATGGTCTACTCAAATCATGAAGTATGCTCAAATTAGGAGATTCTTTATCAGAAAAGCACATCCTGCTGAGAAAACCAGGACTGTTATATGGCAAAGGGGAATTAAGGTCGCTGATGGAATTAAGGTTGATAATCAGCTGGCCCTAGATTACCCAGGTGGTTCCACTATAATCACAAAACCCCTGAAGAAGAAGTAGAAGTAGAAAACAGAAGAGTTGATATCAGAGTGATAAGTGAAAAGGATTGTACCAGCCACTACTGACTTTGAAGATGGAAGGGAGCCACAAGTGAAGGAATCCAGGTATTATCTAGAAGCTAGAAAAGGCAAGAAAATATATTTTTTACTTAGAGCCTCCAGAAAGGAATGCGGCCCTGCCTTAACTTTACCCCAATTTAACTGTGATCTCCAAAACTGTGAGATAATAAATATATGTTTTTTAAGCCACTAAGTTCATGGTAATCTATTACAGCAGCAATAGGAAATGAATACATGTGTCTACTAAGAAATCCATTTCTAATCCTGTGTTTCTTTTCCTAGGCCAAAATTTTCATGTCCTCATAATTCCCTACAGGAAGGTGTATCATTTAATTCCATTATTGCTAATGATTGAAAAACATCATTGTGGGACTGAGCTTAAGGGAAATATTTTTGAAAAAGCTAGTCTGGGGTGACACATTCCTTAGGTCTTTATCTATTTTCTTTTTTCTTAACCAGCATGGGTATTGAGGAGGAAGCTTTGAGGTGAGGCAGTCAACTTGCAACCATAGATGAGTGCTATAAACAAAGGTCTACATGCTAAGTATGATAAGATGGAAAACCACTAAGTTTTCTTATAGCACGGGTAAGCTGCTGCAACAACTCTACACTGCCTTCTTCCAGGCTGAATAATATAAATGAACTACTATGTAATTAACAACTGTAATTTGGTTTTCTTTTGATCACAGACAAGTAAATTCCAAACTGACACATCTTCTTATGAGTAAGGTTGACTTACACAGTTGTCTAACTAGGTCTCAGATTGTCTATTTAAGATGTTTGAGATGCTTCTCAGAAAAGTGGTTTTGCTTCCCCCTTAGGTGCTGTCCAAGGACAGTATTCTGAGCTACTGTGGCTGAGTTTTTATCTTCATGCAATTTGGCTAATACAAACATATACAAATAATTGAACTTTCAAAGAAAGATTCTTGGATGGTAGCAACCCAAAATATTGAGTTTGCAAAAAAGTGAACAAAAAGGTGAGCTGATAAATACCAGACATTTAAACCTGCATTAGAGGCTCTCTAAGGATCCTTGCCTGGTGAGGCAGGTAAAGAGCAATAGTGTTGACCTCCATGTTCTCCACAGCACTCTGGACCTCTGTGGCAGGCCTCACTACCCAGTGGGGAAAACATATAAGGAATTTGCATAAGATAGCTGTGCAAAATGGAGCTGGAGGAGCCTTATTCATGCACAGAGATATGCCTGAGAATAATCCAGATACTCCACTTGATTTCACACCAGAAAACTATAAGAGAATAGAAGTAATTGTAAAAAACTATCCAGAAGGGCATTAATCAGCAGCTGTGCTTCCTGGATTTAGTCCAAAGACAGAATGGATGGCTGCCCATCTCGGCTATGAATAAGGTTGCAGAAGTTTTACAAGTACCTCCAATGAGAGTCTACGAAGTAGCAACTTTTTACACAATGTATAATAGAAAGCCAGTTGGAAAGTACCACATTCAGGTCTGCACCACTACACCTTGCCTGCTTCAATACTCTGACAGCATACTGGAGGCCATTCAGAAAAAGCTTGGAATCAAGGTTGGGGAGACTACACCTGACAAACTTTTTACTGTTACAGAGGTTGGAATGTCTAGAGGCCTATGTAAATGCACCAATGGTTCAAATAAATGACAACTACTATGAGGATCTTACACCTAAGGATATTGAAGAAATTATTGATGAGCTCAAGGCTGGCAAAACTCCAAAACCTGGGCCAAGGAGTGAACGCTTCTCTTGTGAGCCTCTTTGACTGAACACCCAAAGGACCTGGCTTTGGTGTGCAAGCAGGCCTTTAATTTATATGCAGTGGTAAATGTGTCACTGGAGAAATAAAATATGAATCTCCTATATTTTAAAAAAATCCTGCATTGATAGTGTCCTGAGGAGAGGACTTCCCTCTTAGACAGGTAAATAGCAGAGCCAAATATTTTACTTAGTAAAATAAATATGAGTCCTGAAAATCTTCAAATGCATACCAGCAGTCTACATGTTTTGGTAGAACATGCCTCATGGGAGGATCAGACAGTTCTAATGACCTTTTCAACATAAGGAGGCACATGTTTTAAAACAGATCCAGTGACCACAATGTGTCAGTCAGTATCCACTACTTCTTTCCAATCTCACTTTAAAAATACTTTATTGGTAAAGAATTTAAAGGCATATCCAAAAGATTGATCTGGAATACCTTGAAAAGAGCATTACTTTCAGTTTATCAGCATAATCATGAAAAATCAATAGGAACTTATCACTATATCTGAATGGTAATGCCACAAACATTTTTAAACTTCACAGCTGTACCCAGAGTGTTTGTTTGTGTGTTTGTGTATTTGTGCGTATTTGAGCATGTGTATATGTATGCGAGCATGTGTGTCTAGGGGAGTAGCTTTAGTAGATGGTAGGGTTGCATTGCATGCACAGATATTTACACACTAGAGTAGAATTACTTTTTCATATTTTTCCATATTATAAAGATATTTTCCTTTAATGTGTTAATAAAATTGGCATTAGTAACATATTCTAGATGTGATCATATTTGCAAACTCAAGGAATTTTCTTTTTGTAAGTGTAACATTGCAGCATTATTTGATCTAGAAGTTTAGTAGCCCTCTTGTCCTTGAAGGAGCAGCCTAAGAGAGAGAGAGGTATAATGTAGGTACAGTTTTTATCCCCCAATGAGATCAGGAAACAGTGAAGTTGACATTCAGCATGTGACAGGGCTGGAATAAGGGTGAGGCTAAGTGATATAAGTGTAGGGTTGAACCCTATCTTTATTTAAACATTGAAGTTTTGCTCATCATTAATTTTTCATTGTTTTATTTTTTGAATATTACATTAAATAGTGTCTATCTTTACTACCAAGTTTGGAGGTGACCTATTGATTTTGCTTCTGAGACATTTGCTTTACCCTAGTTGTGGTCCTGTTCGTAGTTTCCATCTTTTAAATTCAAGACTATCACAGCAGTAGTGATGGTGGTCACAACTGGAATCGGAACAATGAATATGAATTACGTTCTTCTCCATTCTGAATATGGAGTAGCAGCAGCAATAGTGGAAGAATATGAAGATATCCAAGCAAATGTGATGAACTCAAGTCCTGCAGACTGGGAATGGAAGAACATCTGCATGACTGTGATTACCAAGCAAATTATATATATGTTTTTTCTTCCAGGTGGCATGCATTAGTGTAAAATATATTATAATATATGTTAGAAAAATAAATTTGCTACTACATTAAGAATTTTTGCATTTATGTTTATGAGGGATTTAATTTTTCATGTTATGCCCTTGATAGATTTTAATTTCAGGGATATGCTGAAACTAGTGAGTTGGTGATTGTTCCTTTCTTTTCTCTTTGATGAAAGACTTTGTATGAGGTATTTACTATTTTTGCTTTATGTACTTATAGAATTTGTCACAAAAGCCATCAGATTTTTCAATTTCAAACTTAATGTCTTAGGTATACTGTAATTCCAGTTTTCTATTTCCTCTTATGTAGTTGGTGACTTATATTTTTAAAGTAATTTGCTCATTTTTATCTATGATGTTAAAGTTATTGGTAATATTCCTTTATCATATTTTCTATATATTTATATGATGCCCCTCTTTCATTCTGGATATTGGTAAAATATATTTTCTCTCCTTTTGTCTTTATTAATATTATTGTGAGTAGATGAATTTTACTCATTGTTTTTAAAAAATCAACCCTTGTCTTTCTTATTTTTCAATTGACTTCTATTTTGTTTCCTTTCCTTCCACTCTTATGTTTTAAATTTTTTTCTTATACCTCATTTGATTTCAGTTTTCTCTTCTTTTTGTAGTTTTTCTGAAAGTTTAAATTATTGACTCTGGGACTTTCTTTTCTAACATAGATTAAACATATAAAATATTAATTTAAGCTATACACTTTTTTCTATGCATTACCTAAGCTGTATTTCATGAGTTTTGATATTGTAGTTTTACTACCATAGAGTTTGAATTTATCTGTGTTTTTCCTAGTGATTCCTTCTTTGACCTATTGGTTAACTAGAAGTATGTTGTTTAATTTCCAGATATCCAGAGAGATAATTTTTATATCCAAAATAACACAATTATTTGGTTTGAGAATAAATCCTCTGTGATTTAAATCCTTTAAAATTATTAAATATTTTTGTTTTTGCTGTTATCTAACATACAGATCATCTTGGTGAGTTTCTATGTGTTTTGTATTTGAAATAAGTGTATGTAGCATTCTATAACTATCAACTAAACTAAGTTGCTTGACAATATTGTTTAATCTACTCTATTGTACGATTTCCTACATATTCTATCAACTACTGAGAGAAAACTGTTAAATTCTTCAACTATGATTGCAATTTGCTTCATTTATTCTTTTATTTCCAGAATTTTAAAAAATCTCATATATTTTGAAGCTCTATTATTAGATATGCACAAAGATATTACTATTTTATCTTCTTAATGAATTCACACTAATCATTATGAAACATCCCTTTTAGTCTCTAATAATGCTTTAAATCTCAGATAAATACTCACCCCATATTTATTACAGTTAGGGTTTATATAACATATCTTTTTAAAAAATATATGGTTTTTTAAAAAAAATTTATTTATTTCCAGAGAGAGAGGAAGGGAGACAGGCAAAGAAGGAGAGAAACATCAATGTATGATTGCCTTTCACCTGCCTCCAGCCATGGACCTCGCTTGCAACCTGGTCATGTGCCCTGGCTGGGGAATCGAACCAGCGGCCTTTAGGGTTCACAGGCCAGCGCCTTATCCACTGTGTTACCAGCTAGGGACTGACATATCATTTTTTATCCTTTAACTTTCATCCTCTCTTTTTTTAGTAACATATTAAATACTCACATGATGATACGTTGATTGATTTTAGAGAGAGAAGGGAGAAAGAGAGAAGCATTAATGTAAGAGAGAAACATTGATCAGTTGCCTCCCAGTATGTGCCCCAACCATTGATCAAACCTATATGCTGACTGGAATTGAACCCACAACCATTTGGTGCATGAGACAATGCTCCAAGAAACTGAGCCACCTGGCCAGGGCATACTCATTCTTTATTTATATTTTAAGAACATTTTTGTGAACTATATAGAGTTGGATATTTTTTTAAATCCACTAGTCACTTCTGCCTTTTAATAGAAGAATTCATTTCATGTATATTTAATATAATTATTTACATAATTGTGTCTACTGCATTTTTATTCATACTCTGTTTTAATTTCATTTCTCATTTTCTTTTTTTCTTTTGGCTTACACATGTGTATTTTAATACTCCATTTTATATTCTAAATTGACTTTTCCCTATACCATTTTGGGTTTATTCCCTCTAAAAATGAGAATATATAGCCTTTGCCTATTATAATCTCCCTTAAATTACTACTATACTACTTCACCTACTGTGTAAAAAACAAAAACAAAAAAACTATTATGTAACCCTCATCATTTTTGCCATGGCACAAAAAGTTGTTGTAAGACACAGGAGAGATGTAAGAATTCATATGGTGGAAAACTTCTATGACTATAACCAAATTAGAAATATTTCAGAAAGACTTTCATCTCTACCATGGGTAAGATATACCAGACTTGCATTCAAGATGGAGATGTATGTTGACATACTTCTCCTCCTTGCACAACCATTAGAAGGATCACAACTAGTCACAAACAAAAAACACCCAGAACTGCCAGGAAGTCAAACTGTATGGAACTCCAACAACCAAAAACCTAAGAAGCCATATTCATCCAGACTGGTAAGAAGGAGGAGACAGGGAGCTAGGGCAGAAAGGACATGGTGTAGTGGAGAGGCAGCAATGTCAGCCAGCAGAGTGAGTGGTCCCACATTCACATGTGGTGGATAAACATTGGGAGGGGTACCCTGGGACCTAACAATCACAGCCCTAGGCCAGGCCCTAGTGTTTCACCACCGGGAAATAAAGGCTAATAATTTCTGGCTGTGAAAACCACTGGGGGTGGGGACAGTGGAAGAAATTACCAGTGTCCTAGGAGAGTCCATTTAAAGAGCCCAGGGTCCTAGAACATACACAAACCCATGCATTCTGGGAACCACCACCAAGGCAACAGCCAGAAGGGCACCAGTCACATATGGGAAGGTGGTGAAGTGATTGGAAATAGAGTGACTGCTGAGCAGCCAGGCAATTAGCATTGTCCCTTCTCCAACCCCTCCCCAACATACAGAGCCATAAAGCAGTGAAACCAATTATCCCACCTGGCAGATACCTAGGGCTCTGCTCCATACAACTTACAGGAGCACTAAGACAGAGATTCAAAGCAGCTCTACATCATACACAGAAACAAACACAGGGAGGCTGCCAAATTGAGGAGACAAAGAAATATGGCCCAAATAAAAGAACAGAACAAAACCCCAGAAAAAGAACTAAATGAAACAGAGATAGCCAACCTATCTGATGCAGAATTCAAAACACTGGTGGTAAGGATGCCCAGAGAACTCCTTGAGTACAGGAAAAGTATAAGGAAAGAAATTAAGGCTATACTAAGTAAAATAAAGAAAAATCCACAGGAAACCAACAGTGAAGGAAGACAGGGTTCAAATCAATGATTTGGAACATAAGGAAGAAATAAACATTTTACCAGGAGAGAATGAAGAAACAAGATTTCAAAAAAAAAAAAAAAAAAAAAACAAGAAGAAAAAATTCTATATATTTTTCTACAATTGCTCCACCAGTCTGCAGTCCCACCAACACATTATGCACCAAGTGCACTAGGGTCTCCTTTTCTCTACATCCTCACCAGCACTTGTTTGTTGATTTGTTAATGATGGCCATTCTAATAGGTGGTATCTCATTGTGGTTTTAATTTGCATCTCTCTGATGGCTAGATATGCTGAGCATTCTTTCATATGCCTATGGACCCTTTGTATGTCCTCCTTGAAGAAGTGTCAGTTCAGGTCCTTTGTCTATTTTTGAAGTGGGTTGTTTACCTTCCTGGTGGTGAATAGTATAAGTTCTTTATATATTTTAGAGATCAAATTCTTGTCTGATCTATCATTGGCAAATGTTTTCCCATATGGTTGGAAAACAGTATGAAATTTCCTCAAAAAACTAAAGGTGGAACTGCCTTTTGATCCAGCAATTCCACTATTAGCATTATACCTGAAGAACCTTGAAACATCAATTCAAAAGAACCTATGAACCCCTATGCTCATAGCTAGCAGCATTATTTATAATATCCCAGTCCTGGAAACAGCCTAGGTGCCCATTAGAGGATGAATGAATAAAAAAACTGTGGTACATTTACACAATGGAATGCTATGAGACAGAAAGAAAGAAGAAACTCCTACCTTTTGCAACAGCATGGGTGGAGCTGGAGAACATTATGCCTAGTGAAATAAGCCAGACAACAAAAGACAAATGCCATGTGATCTCACCTAATACAGGAAAATAATAAACAAAGAAAACAAATGAGCAAAATAGAGCCAGGGGCATGGGAATAAAGAACAAACTGATAGTGACCAGAGGGGAGTGGGAAGGGGCTAAAGGAGAAAATAAGGGAAAGGGTTTAGTCAAGAAACTAATATAAATGACCCATGGACATGGACAACAAGGTGAGGATTGACTTTGGAGAGGGGATGGGGTGGGTGGAGCAGGGGAGAGCAATGGGGTGGGGGGATGGGACAACGGTAATACAACAACAGTAGATACATTTTTTAAAGAAATAGAAAAAATGAGAGAATAATATGACTCTGGGACATCTTCAAAAGTGCCCACATCTGAATCATAGGGATGCCAAAAGAAGAGGACAAGCAAGCAATTGGAAACTTATTTGAAAAAATGATGAAAGAAATATTCCCTAATTTAGTGAAGGTAATAGGCATACAAGCCTAAGAAGCACAGAGTGCCCCCAAACAAGTTGAACCCAAAGAGGACCACACCAACACACATCATAATTATATTTCCAAAGGTTAAAGTTAAATAGAGAACCTTAAAAACAGCAAGAGAAAAGCATAGTTACCTACAAAAGAGTTCCCATAAGACTATTAACTGGTTTCTCAAACTTTGCAGGCTAGAGGGCCTGGCAAGGAATATTCAAAGTGATGAAAGCAAGGACCTACAACCTAGATTACTCTATCCAGCAAAGCTATCATTTAACTTCCCCAAACAAGATAAAACTAAAGAAGTTAAAAAAAAGAAAAAGAAGTTTACTATCACCAAGCTCTCATTATATGAAATGTTAAAGGGACTTATTTAAGAAAAAGGTCAGAAGTATTTACATTAAAATGAAACAAATCACAATGATCAATGACTGAATCTGAAAAAGCAAAACAAACTTAGCAAAACAACTAGAACAGGAACAGAATCATAGATACAGAGATCATTGGGAGGGTTATCAGAGAGGAGGGGGGAAAGGGAGAATGAGGAAATGGTACTAGGATTAAGAAGCATAATTAGTAGTTACAAAAATAGACAGGAGGATGTTAATAATAGTATAGGAAATGGAGGAGTCAAAGAAGTTATGTGCATGACCCATGGACATGAACAAAGGAGGGTAATTGCTAAAGGGAAGAGAGATACAGGGAAGAGGGGGGCAAAAGGGAAAAAATTGGGACAAGTGTAGTAGTATAATCAATAAAATATACTTTAAAAATGTTATTCCATATTGGAGATAAAAATAATGAGGATAATCAGCGTGGAAGAGCCTTCAGCCAGATTCCAAATTTAGTTATGCAGAAGAGAACTCATACTGAAGAGAAATTCTATAAATTCATTGTATGCAAGAAGGCCTTCATTAATTATTCACTTAAATAAAATAGAACCACATAATGGACACAAACCATAATAATGTAAGAAATGCCGAGAAGCCTTCAGCTGTTTTTTGTATCTTGGGACTCATGAAAATTCACGTTGGAGAAAAATATTATGAATATACAAAGTGTAGTAAAATCTTTATTAATTTTTCATCTATTGATTTACATGTAAGAACTCATGATATAGACAATCCTTATATTCAAATAATGTAAAAAAATAATGAAGAAACTTTTAATTTGTTTTTCATCTCCCAGAAAATGCAATAATTCTTACTGGAGAGAAATTCCATGCATATAAGAAATGTGAGATAATCAATTGTTCCTCATTCCTTAGGGCACATGTGAGAACTTGTATTGAAAATATACCCAATGAATGTAAAAGAATGTGAGAAAACCTTTATTTTTTCCATATCCCTTACTATATATCTAAAAGCTTACATTGCATCCTGGCTGGTGTGGCTCAGTGCATTGGCACCAGCCTGCAAACCCAAAAGTTGCTGGTTTGATTCCCCAGTCAGGGCACATAACCAGGTCTCCAGCCAGCTCTCCAGCTAGGTCCATAGCTGGAGGCAGGTGAATGGCAACCATACATTGATGTTTCTCTCCATTTCTTCCTTCCTCCCTGCCTTTCTTTCTGAAAACAATGAATAATAAATAAATAAATAAGCTTACATTGCAGTGAAGGATAAACCGTCATTTATTCCTCAAAGCTTACTCTGTAAATGAGAAAATGTACCAAAAAGAAGCTCCATGCATGTAAGGAATTTGGGAAAATCTATAGTTTTTCCTCCAACTTTAATAATCACATGAGCACAAACGCTGGAGATAGACCTTATAATTATAAACAATGTGGTACATATTTCTTTTATTCTTCATATTTTACTGTACATGTGATAATGCACATTGGAGAGAAACACTATGAATGTGTGAAATGCCTTCAGTTATTATCATCCCTTAGGAAACATGACAACTCATGCTGGAGAGAAATTCTATTAATATTTGGAGTTTAGGAAAGTCTTAACTTACATCTAGTTTTTTTCAAAGCCATGCGACTATTCACATTGGAGAGAAACCATATGTGTAGGAAATGTGGGAAAGTGTAATTGCTAACACTTTGGTACACATGTGAGAACACATACTGGATAGAAATCATAAAAATCTCAAGAATATGAGAAAGCCTGCAAGCCTTTCTCATGTCTTAGTCAGCAAATGAGAACTCATACTGGGAGATATAAATGCAAAGAATGTGGAAAATCTTTTAGTTTTCCCTCATACATCAAAGACACGTGAAAACTTACATTGGAGAAAAACCCAATAAATGTAATCAATGTGGGAATGTCTTCAGGCGCATCTTTTTTCTTACTATACGTGAGGAAGTTCATGCCAGAGGAGAGATTTTTAAAAATATTGTTATGATGGAATTGTTTCATCAGTGTCTCATCTTTGATGTGATCCTTCTCTCATAATTTATATTCCATTTCTCATATAAACCTCTGCAGTTATAACTATTGCTCCAGTATCCTTTCATCTATATCACATAACTTTTGAAGTTCCCTTGGGCTGAAGACTGAAGTAAAGTGTATTTTCAATATGCAAGTAAGTGTATTTGAAATTAGTTTTGTTATTGTTTCTAACTGATTTTCACTGTATGAAAGCTATGTGGTCATTGTAATATTGACTTTGGTACTTGTTGGAATTTTCTTTCTGGCCTACTGTGGCACACCCTGGGTGTTGCATACTTGATATCTATTCTGCTCTTCTTCCTTACTAAAAGAACTTAGAAATTTTCAGGTTATTTATCTTTACTGTTAAGAGATATATCTTCAGTATTTTTGTAGCTATTATAGTTTACAACTAATTATCTTGGTCTTTAAGAAGTTGATATACATAAAAATGTGCAAAGTTATAAAAAAGGATGGTTTCTTCAGAAGGTGAATTAGTCTTTTATACTTTGCTCCTCCTTCAAATTGAACACTCCAGGTTGAAAGAGATGTTGTGATCATGAGTATAAAAGCTAAAGGTAGTGATGGTTGTGCTGGATTGTGTTATATGAGGTTTAAAGCTACATTTTCCAGAATTATATTTGCTTTATGGTTATTATGTTAGAATTGGACAAAACAGAAGCCTGTATGAGATTTGGAATGCAGAAATTAAGAAACCATTTATCTCAAAAGTATATGAAAGTAGCTCATTAACAAACAAATCCAGAGCTGTTCATAAGTTCCAAATATCACCTCTCTTGCATTACTTGCATTTCCACCCCTCTTTCAACCTACATCTATGATTTCATTGGGAGTTTCCTGTGATCAGAGTACCAAAGAGGGAAGATTGGGGCCTACTTTAAAAATATTACCACATGGAAATCTGGCACAGGTTTACCACACAGCCATAAGGCAACTACTAGAGTATTACTTCTTATGGGACTGGCTCAGAAGGGAACTCCTCCTTATAAGAAAGAACTTGAAGTGGTACATCTGACTGTTGACTCTTCCTGGAAAGAATGATGGCCAGAGGTATGGATTTGCATTTGTATTCATTTTCTAGGGCTGTCATAACAAAGTACTGCAACTGGGTGGCTTAAATAATAGAAATGTATCTTCTCACAGTTCTGGAGGCTGGAGGTCTGCTATCAGGGTGCTAGAAGGGTTGGTTCCTTGTGAAGGTTGGGGAAATCTGTTTCAGGCCTCTTTCCTTGGCTTGTAAATGACCATCTTCTCCCTGAGTCTCCTTACATAATCTTTCCTCTATGTGTAGCTGTCTGTGTCCAAATTTCCCCTTTTCATGACAACATGAGACTTATTAGATTAGGGCCCATCCTAGTGACTTCATTTTAACTCGATTACCTCTGTTAAAACCTTTTGTTCAAATAAGGTTACATTCTGAGGTACTGAAGTTAGGATGCCAATACATTTTTCAGGAAGGATGCAACTCAACCTATAACAGCATATATTTATGAGCAGTGGCTAATTATTTGACCTGTATGTTATGGATTAAAAAAAAAAATAAGATCAGAGGGTTGGCAACAAGAAAGTTTGAATATCATCTCTTTCTCTGAGCCTCTTTTGGAGTGTTAATATAATATTGGATTTCCCTTATTATATAACCCATATATTAATTTAACCATAGCTATTTTTCCTCTTTCCATTTAATCCCAAACATTTCCACCTTTGAAAGGGACATTAGGTTCAGTTACTCTGCTAATCTAGACTGAAGGAAGCAATACTAGTCTAGTAAGTGTCTCCCTGTTACACAATTACAGAACTAGTGGGCTATCTTTACCACCAGGCAATATAGCTGCACTGTTACTCCTAATTTTGCCAGATGGAGCAAAGGCATATCCTACTCACTAAGGCCCTTAAGAATCCTAACACAAAAAGTTTTTAAAAAATAATATAGTTTGTGCTTAGGAATCATCACTGCTTTCAGCCTGTATAGCTGCAGCCCTGGCCTATGACCACTGTGTCAGGTAGGAAGAAAAAAAAGTTGAAGTGCAGCAGGGGAAAATATATGCCAGCACTTTCCCCAAACCCCTTTCCCAGATCCACCAACTCTATCCAGTAGGAATACTCTTTTAGCTTCAATCATGTTTATGTTGAGTGTGAACCCACTCTCTTTAAGGTGTGTAAACCAGCCCCTTATGCTTTTGTTTCTCTCTTTTTTTGTTTGTTTGTTTGTTGTTTTTAAAGATTTTATTTATTATCTCCACAGAGAGAGAGGAAGGGAGAGAAGCAGAGAGGGAGAGAAACATCAATGTATGGTTGCCTTTTACCTGCCTCCAGCTACAGAAGCTGGCTGGAGACCTGGCTTGCAACCTGGTTATGTGCCCCGACTGGGATTCGAACCAGCTACCTTTAGGTTCGCAGGCTGGCACCTTATCTACTGTGCTACCAGCCAGGGCTGTTTCCCTGTTTTTGACAGCTGGTGTTTAAACTGCCCAGTCCAATCCTCTATCAAACTATTAGCTGAGGAGGATATCTGTCTACCCATTGTTGGACATTATATGACAGCCATAAAATGGGTTTCTAGGTCTGAAGAAATGTCAGTTAGCCATAGAAATCAATGTGTTACCTTTTGTTCTGGTTCTTTCATTATAGTGTTAGCATCTGCATCTACCATCAGCTAAGATAAGCCCAATCCTGAGTCAGTGTCTATTCCTGTCAGGACCCATTTGTAGCCCCCCAGTGCTACCAGCATCAGCTTGATTTGCCAGCTGTGTTCAGGACCTTCAGATTGGGAAATCTGCCCAATAGCCACCTGCAGTCTCTGTTTCTTTTGATGTCAGACAAACAGCTCTCACTGGCATTTTGTGCCTCAGAGGGTGCATGAGGAATGTGTCTAGATTCATCCCATCTCTGCATTTCTGCAGTAGCTCCATTTCTTGTATGGACCGAGGTGGCTACCTCAAGTGATCAAGTGGGGGATATAGCTTTTTGTTGATTCCAATTACCTTCAAAACCTGCAAAAGAATTATTCTGATGAGCAACAACATGTCATACTTTTAATACATACCTCAAAATTTCATAGGTCTTTGCCCCATATCAGCATCTCCTCAATAGGTCAGGTTTCCATTGTCCTCCTGCATAATCATATAGCCAGCAAAAAGACAAATATAGGGGCTTTTTCTGCTGTTCAATTCTTACGTAACTGCTGGGGAAAACAGCACAAAATTCAGCCCATGAAGCTGATGTGTTTTTACCTCCTTTTATCAAAGTGGCAGCCTTTCAAACAGGATCTTGTCCATTTACCTTGGAGATGCCAACCACAAACCAAGCAGCTCTTTGTCATTCAGTTGAGGGGTCTTCACAGGGAACTGCCCATGTGACAGTAAAATTCAGCAACTCCTCACACAACTCCACAGTCAGGCCTAAAAGAAGAGAGCACCAGCCCACCTCACACACACACACACACACACACACACACACACACACACACACACTTACTTGTGAATATCTCTTCCTTGCATTCCTCAGGTAGCATAGCCCTGTGTAAAGGATTTACATTTTATTATGACACTATTCTGGGCTCTGCCATCCCATTAGAGCATTTCTTCACTATCACTTTAGACATTATGGCTATTTCAGGTTTTAAGCTCATCTCATAACAAGACAGCACAACACATTCACTGCCTTGCTCCAGAGGTATGTTAAATATTTTTTCTTTTTTTTTTTTTTTAGAGAGCCAGAGGTATGTTAAATTTTTGACTTTCTTTCATAATATACTTCAAGAAGACCTCAGAACATCATGCTAGACCACAATATTGATGACAGAATGAAAATTGGACCTAGTGAGCAGTATGTGGCAAGGACCATGGATACCCTACATACATGTCAAAGAATAAAAGATTAAGCCCTGGCTGGTGGCTCAGTGGATAGGCACTGGCCTGTGAACCCAAAGGTCACTGGTTCAATTTCCCAGCCAGGGCACATAACCAGGTTGCAGGTTAGGTCTCCAGCCAGGTCTGTACCTGAAAGTAGATGAAAGGCGACTATAATTGATATTTCTCTCCCTTTCTTCTTCCCTCCCTGCCCTTCTCTCTGAAAATAATGAATAAAATATTTTTTTTAAAAGAGTAAGAAATTAGGCCCTGGCTGGTAGCACAGTGGATAAGGTGCCGGCCTGCGAATCCAAAGGTCACAGGTTCGATTCCCCAGCCAGGACACATAACAAGGTTGCAAACCAGGTCTCCAGTCAGGTCTGTGGCTGGAGGCAGGTGAAAAGCAACCATACATTGATGTCTCTCTCCCTCTCTGCCTCTCTCCCTTCCCCTCCTTCTAAAAATAATGAAATAAAATCTTTAAAAAAAAAAAGAAAGAGTAAGAAATTAGCCCCATAAAAGTCCAGGGGAATGCCATATCAATGATAATTTTAGGAGTCTGAGGAATTTCAGGAATTGCCCTCTGAGATTAAATACAAAGTATCTCTTGTATCTCTTGTCACTAAGAAAGACCTATTAGAGAGATGGCAAGCCAGATTGTCTTAGTCTGCTCAGGCTACTCTTAACAAAATGCCATAAATTAGAGGCTTAAACAACATTTGTTTTTTATAATTCTGGAGGCTGGGATGTACAGCATCAAGGTGCCAGCAGATTGGGTTCCTGATGAGGACTTTTTTCCTAGCATGCAGATTGCAGGGTTCTCTCTGTAGCCTCACAGGGCTGAGAGAGGCAGCTCTGGTGTTTCTTCCTCTTCTTATAAGGGCACCAACTTCATCATGAAGCTATACCCTCATAATGTGCTCCAGACCTAGTTACCTCCCAAAGGTCCCATCTCCGTGCACCATCATATGGAGAAAAGGTAGGATGTTCAATTAAAAACTTATTCATACAGAAAAAGATTAAATTGGATCTTTATTTTATTTTATTTTTTAAAAATTTTATTGTTGTATTACATCCATCCCCTTTTTGCTCCCCTCTGTCCCCCTCCCCACCCACCCATTTCCCCCAAAGTCAATCCCACCTGTCGTCTATGTCCGTAGTTCCTTTATAGTAGGTTGTTGTCTAAACTGCTCCCCTTCCTTGCCTCTCCCTTCCCCCTTCCCCCAACCCCTTTCCTCCTGACCACTGAAGGCCTATTCACTGTATTTGTATATTTGGTTCTGTTTTGCTTGTTGTTAGTTTTGTTCATTATTGTCCTGTAATGGGTGAGATCATATATTTGTCCCTCACTGACTGGCTTATTTCTCTAAGCATAATACTCTCCAGTCCCATCCATGTTGTTGCAAAGGGTATGAGTTCCTTCTTTCTTTCTGCTATATAGAATTCCATTGTGTAAATGCACCAAAGTTTTTTGATCCAATCATCCACTGATGGACACTTAGGCTGTTTCCAGAACTTGGCTATTGTAAATAGTGCTGCTACCAACATAGGGGTACATAGGTTCTTATGAATTGGTGTTTCAGGATTCTTTGGGTATAGTCCAAGTAGTGGAACCGCTGGATCAAAAGGCAGTTCCATTTTTAGTTTTTTAAGGAAACCCCATACTGTTTTCCACAGTGGCTGCACCAGCCTACATTCCCACTAACAGTGTACGAGGGTTCCCTTTGCCCCGCATCCTCGCCAATACTTGTTGTTTGTTGATTTGTTGATGATTGCCATTCTGACAGGTGTGAGGTGGTATCTTATTGTGGTTTTAATTTGCATCTCTCTGATAACTAATGATGTTGAGCATTCTTTCATATGCCTCTGGGCCCTTTGTATATCTTCCTCAGTGAATTGTCTGTTCAGGTCCTTTGCCCACTTTTTAATTGGGCTGTCTGTCTCCCTGGTGTTGAGTCGCATTAGTTCTTTAGATATTTTGGAGATCAGACACTTGTCTGAGGTATCATTGGCAATTATGTTTTCCCATACAGTTGGTTCCCTTTGAATTTTGCTGATATTTTCTTTAGCTGAACAGAAACTTTTCAATTTGATATAATCCCATTTCTTGATTTGTTCTTTTATTTCCTTTGCCCTTGGTGATGTATCAGTAAACATATTTCTGCGTAGGATATCCAAAAGTTTACTGCCTATATTTTTCTCCAGGGCCTTTACAGTGGCACTGCTTATGTTTAAATCCTTTATTCATCTTGAGTTTATTCTGATGTATGATGTAAGTTGGTGGTCTAGTTTTATCTTTCTGCATGTTGCTGTCCAGTTCTCCCAACACCACTTGTTGAAGAGACTGTTTTTACTCCATTTGATGTTCCTTCCCCCTTTGTCAAATATTAGTTGACCATAGAGTCCTGGGTTAATTTCTGGGCTCTCTATTCTGTTCCATTGATCTATATGTCTATTCTTATGCCAGTACCCGACTGTTTTGATGACAGTAGCCTTGTAGTATTGTTTGAAGTCCGGTATTGTGATTCCTCCTACCTTGTTCTTCTTTCTCAAGATTGCTGTGGCTATTCATGGGCATTTTTGGCTCCATATAAATTTTTGAAGTATTTTTTCTGTTTTTGTGAAGTCTGTCATTGGTATTTTAATTGGGATTGCATTGAATATGTAGATTGCTTTGGGTAGTATGGACATTTTAATGATGTTAATTCTTCCCATCCACGAACATGGTATATGCTTCCATTTATTTGTGTCTTCCTTGATTTCTTTCTTCATTGTTCTGTAGTTTTCTGAGTACAGGTCTTTTACTTCTTTGGTAAGTTTATTCCTAGGTACTTTATTTTTCTTGTTACTATGGTAAATGGGATTTGTTTTTTCACTTCTATTTCTGTTGTTTCATTATTGGTATACAAAAATGCTTTTGATTTCTGGATATTGACTTTATACCCAGCTATTTTGCTAAATTTGCTTATTAGGTTGAGTAAGTTTTTGGTGGAGCCCATCGGGTTTTGTATGTACACTATCATATCATCTGCAAATAATGACAGTTT
>PVIW01015287.1:0-20234 GCA_004026585.1 Noctilio leporinus | reverse complement strand
AGGAGGAAACATCCTACTTATACTGAAAAAAGGAAATACAAAGTGATTTATGATCATCTAGCCAATCTAACTTTGTGACCTCTGCTAAACCAACATGATAAAGAAAGAGATAGTATTTTATGCCTCTGGGCCCTACTTTACATCACTGACCTTGTAATCAGGATTCATACCAGTCAGGGCACAGCTGATTAGTCAGAAAGGGGTCACAGGAATCTGACCCTTTGGATAATAGTTATACTGGTAGAATTTTGAGTTAAGTTCTGTTATTTTTCATTGATGACAACCAGCTTGATAAAACTTGAGAATCAAATGCCAGAAATGTGGAAGTTACGATTAGCTTTCTCATTATGTGATGAGAAGAAGCTTAAAAGTTTGGATTCCAATCCAGAACTTGTACTTACTAGAGCTGTCACCTTGGAAAAGTAACATAACTTCACTGAGCCTTGGTTTCCTCCTGTGTAAAGTGAAAAGTCAACGCTATTTCATGGCTGTTATCAGGACTAGATGAAATGACATATTAAGTTGCTAATCTGTTGCCTAGTACATATAGGTGCTTCCTCATGATAACTAGTATTGTTAATAACATAATTATAAAACATGTTAACACACTTAGGACTATCAACCTTCCAATTTTAACTATAATCTCTACATGTACACCATGCAAAGCATTTGGATGTGATATGCATATAAATTTTATATGCATGGCACATATGCATATAAAGTTTATATGCATAGCACATGTAAATTTGAAGTATCTTAGAATTTCAAAGGTCAAGACAAACATAGTCAAGACACAATATATTGTGCTTTTTGAAAAATATGTTTTCATACAAGTGAATTCTATGTTAAAATAATAGCATCTAACATTAAATATTAATCACTGATTACTAAGATTGACATAACAAATGTTCACTTATTAAATGATATAGATTAAAGCAAAATTTAAAGAAATAACACATACCCGATTAAAATCTTAGTACCCTCATTACTAACCGTATTCATAATAATCCCTATAGAACTTAATTGTGCTGTTGTTTTCCAACATGTGGTCAGCACTGAGTCTTTCAAAGCATCCCGAACTGTCCATGATCTTGTACTGCCTCACACTAAAGATGGAGGGCAGCTTATAACCAAAATCCTTTATGTTGCACCAAGGTGCGTCTTTGCTCCTTCCACTAGGAGGGTGGATTGTGAGCCATCAATCTCCAGTGTTTCCAAGTTAGGACCAAGTTGCCCTTTCAAAGTCCAAACTCCTTGCAATAAGCAAGTAAGAGCTCAGGGACCTAGATGGGTCCTCCACTGAACCCCATGACTGGGCTTTAAATCTTAGGGTTCTCTGGCTCCTTCTTGACTCTTAAGATGTTCTAAATCCTACTCCAAAAGAATTAGAAATGGGCACAATTAAACATGTAAATGAACACTTTGCCAAATTAAAATTGTTAAGAAATGGGTTGTTCTACATAGCAAAATTTTAAGGTAATTCAAAATAATCCTTTCAAGTATCAACTCACATTTTATTTATTTACCATGAAAATATCTTTGTGCTGTAATTATTAATTAGTGATTAATATAGACTACAATCTACTACATGCCAAGCACTGATAGGCACTTTCAAGTATTTAATTATATTCTCATAAATAACAGGTGAGGTAGGTAATATTATTATAATTCTAGATACAAAGAAACTGAGTCTTAATATGACCAAGTAACTGCTCCAAGTTATTATCAAAAGCTGAGATTGGACTCCAAATCCAGGGAACTTTTCAGAGTTCTCTGCTGAGATATCATAGCATGACTGTGGGCTGGAAAACCACAGTATACGCTTGTCCATCTTACATGTAAAATAGGGTAAATGCAAAACATTCACAAGGTCTTTTCCCATGAACAGTCAAATACATTTGGTATAAGACAATTGTTCTGGGCACTCAATAGCTGTGTAAGATTCAGTTCATGAAGTCTACCCTCATCCCCAGAGCCAGAAATGATGTCTCTTGTCCTCAGATCACCCAAAGCACTTTGGCTGAACCTGGAACACTTTCTGCACTGCTTCTGTTGTATATTATGTGCCTTATTTTCCCTGTGACCACATTTTATCTCCCTTCCTAATCTGTACATTTCTAGGAGTCATGCTCTATGTCTTACTCACTATGTATCACCCACAGCATCTAAGCTAACACATAAAGATTCCCAAAACATTTACTTGATATGTTAGTGAAGTAGACAAGCAGCTACTCGTGAGTGTATTTGCTCATGGTCTTTGGCCAAAGCAGGAAAAGCAGCTTGATCCAAAAAGCCGTTGTGGGAACAATGTTGACAGGTAAAGGGCCTTGGTCACTGACCCTTCTGTCCTCTTTTAGGAGCGGCTCTGCCCTGGCCCAACTCTATGGCACCTCTGCTACCTTGGAGCACCACCATTTCAACCATGCTGTGATGATCCTTCAAAGCGAGGTACACACCCCTTGCTCTGCTTCTCCCCTTGATAGAAAACCAATGAACAATGATTCTGTCCTCCCTTTGTAGTGCCACAGGTACACACAGGGAAGTAGAACTATTAGACCTTTTGGGTAGCGTTTTAAATTCATTTAAATACCTGACCAAGGACCTTGTTCAGATACTTCCTGAGCTGATTCATTTGGGTTTCGTTATTGGCTCGGAGGTTTCCAGGTTCACTTAGCAGAGGGGTCTGCCTCGAGCTTGTCTTACCTTCCTTAAGGGGCACAGAAGCCCACTAAATGCAGTGATTTGATCCAGGTAGTGAGTGGCCAACCTTCCCATTGTGTGAAACCTAAAGCCACTCTAAAAGATGTTTGAAACACATAGGGAGAGAAAGTTACACTTTACTAGCACAATTGAGACATCCACAAAAAGCAAAACCTTAAAATCACTGTGGGACCAGTTTGAAAGGAAGAGTCCCGACTGACCTTGAGACTCGGGGCTGAAGCCATATGCCTCCTTTCGCTGTGCCTGGCATTGCAGAACTCGGACGTACATTTTCATCCTTTTAGCTCCCCAAGGAGAAACAGGGAAACCCACCTATTGACTCCGGTGGAGGCGTGTAGGAGTTTGAAATCTCCAGGAAAGGATCTGTTTAATTTTCTGCAAGAGTACAGACTTTTGTTGTTGAGGCCAAAGAAGGATCATCTGTTCCTCATTATTTGTCAGTTCTCTCACTGTGCCATTAATTATTATTATTATCATCATTAAGGCCTTGCTTCGCTGGAATAGCATCATTAAGTATGGAAGTTTTTTCCCCCCAGCCTACCTTGAGAAAGCATGTCTTGTGCAATCTCATGACGGCCTTGTTTGACCCCATAAAGGAGAGCTGGCACAGCGGCTGGGGAAGGAGACATCAAGGGTTACACTCTAAGTAACTTTGGCAGAAACCAGCATCCCGGCACCTATGGCTCAGGAATTTTCCTACAAAAAGCCATGTTTTAGCCAAGTTCGGTGGGAAAGTGGGGACAGGAGGAGCTTGGGTTTAGGTTCTTTTCTGCCCTAGTGATAGGATGGGTTTACACCTCACCCCCCAGGAATCCCCACCTTTGTCATAACAGGGATTATAAACAGGATATCGAAGTCTTCTCAGAAGATCATTTGTTTGCTTAGAGAAACAAACCCCACTGACTCAGAATTTGTCTTCCTACAAATAAAATGCCTCAGCTGCCCTTCAATCAGTTCCCTATGATGAACACAGAATAATAACATTATTATTATGCAGGGAGCGACTGGTAGGATGCACGCCATGCTCTGGCATTTCCCCTATCCTCCCTGCTGTCCTGACCATCAGAAGAGCCACTGTCACCCAACTTTCCAAATGGTGCAGGCACAGCACAGTTAGATGGCCCGACAAAATCACTCCAGACATCTCTCCCACCAGTTGGTTCTCTTTCCATCAATACCACCCTTCTCCCTAAGCAACTGAAAGCAGTATTTCAGGGAGGCAAATCTATTTCAAAGACCAGACTCTTGAGGTAATTGGAGAAAGCCAAATTGCATATAAACAATACACTGATTGCAAATTAATGTCTCTTTATTAGGATGAGAGCTGATCTGGCTACCTTGGTCACTCTGTCTGCTGTCAACTATGGTAGTTAATATAAGTCCTTTAAAGATAGTAAAATGCACTCTCACAAAATAATCAAGATCCTCACATTCAGACCACCTTTCTCCTTGACTTCACATTAGTTTTACTGTAACTTCCTCCAAATAGCTATGCAGGCATACCTCAGAGATATCATGGGTTCAGTTCCGGATGTCTGCAATAAAGTGAATCATAATCTTTTTGCTGGTGGATGGTCTTGCCTTCAGTTTCAAAAAAAAATAAAAAAATTTTAAAAAAAAGCAACATCTGTGGAGCATGATGAAATGAACAATAAAATAAGGTGTGCCTGTAGTACTTCTACTGGGACATGGATGCTGGACATGTGGCTGGATCCCTGTGACTACTTTTCCTTGGCTTCCAACTACTTTTGCTCAGGTCCCAGGGCACCAGCCTATAATTGATCTATGGGCCAGGGCTCAGGCAAAGAAACCCAGGCAGAATTATGGTGTGGCATTCCTCTAGTTAGCTGTCTTCTTTCTAATGGCTGAATTAAAGGTCTAGAAGAGTTCACTGGGAAATTATTATTAATACTAGACCTGGACCCGCATGGAACAAATATATCCTAGTCTTTAAGGAGTGGTGGGTTCACCCCATGAGATAAATTAACTCAGGGGAGTAGATTATCATCTAGTGCCTTGTAGGCAGTAATTTACTAATTGATATTCTGGTTCCCTGAAAGAATTAATTGACCTCTTGTTGGAGAACAGTTGATTCTTAGATGGCCATTCTGCCCCTTCCTTCTGCACCACCTTCTGGCTCTCCAAGCTAGGTCAAAACAGTCCAGTTCCTGGGCCCCATGTTTGTGAGTTTGTAGTTCAGACTAAGAAAACCTGATAAATGAGAAGTCCTGACTTTCAAAATGAATTAAGTGGATTGTCAGCACTTTGCAAAAGGATTAGTCACTTCACTAAAAACATTGTAGAGCTACCAGTATAGCTAAAACACATTTTGATGAAGAGTACTTGTCAAAGGTATGGAGATACAGGCACATCTGCAAGTTTTCCTAGATAAAAGTCATCTTTACTGTCCCAAGAACTATGTCAAGAACAATATCGTATACATTCTAGCTACTCAGGAGTTATGTACTGAATTTAACCTGCCACATACTTCATCAAGATGAATATGCATAGTTTGACACAGGCTTTCTTGACCTTAGTCATTCTGACATACTGCCCCAGGTTCATCTTTGTTTTCCAGGCTGCCCTGTGCATTGTAGGATAGTTAGCAGCATGCCTGGCCTCTGCCCACTAGGTGCCAGTAGCAGTCCCCCATCAGTGTGACAATCAAAAATGTCTCTAAATGTTGCCAGACTTACCCATTGACCAAATCACCCCCAGTTAAAAACCACTGGTCTAATGTTTTTCTCCTCCTTGAAATCATCTGTTGCTATCGCAAGTACTTCCAAAATGCCAACTTTAGTCTTAATTAGTGAAGTTAGTATTTCGTTTAGGGCCCTAGAGATTCCCAAATGTTTTGTTAACATCTACATTCAGTAATTCCACAAGAAATGGAAAGTCAAATGAAGTTGTTGGTACGAATATACTTATGGTAAGATAAGTTCAAACACTTCTTAGAGTTTTCTCTTTAACATGTGTCCTTTGGTAACCCTCCTTAAAAGTGATTGCACTTTCTGGCTTTGCTTTGTTAGCCAGAGAATCTATTTGTATTTCATTAAGCTTTCTAAAAAATGGTTTTATCATGCTTACATGTGTATATATGTATATATGAAAAACATGCAATCAACAACTTAGACTCAGTGTTTTGTTTTTGTGTGACTTTTCACTTTCTCATTACAGGGTCACAACATCTTTGCTAATTTGTCCTCTAAGGAATATAGTGACCTTATGCAGCTTTTGAAGCAGTCAATATTGGCAACCGACCTCACACTGTACTTTGAGTAGGTATTGGCATTTAATCTATTTGACAAATGGATATCTAAAGTTTCATCCTGTAATTAATTTTCAGATCCATTTTGGGAGTTATCTGTTATTCTAGCACTGATATCAACATGTAAACGAGCTAAATTTTTTGCTATTTTTTTTCCCTCACCTAAATAAACTTTATTAAGATAGTCTCTGTAAAATAAGAAAATCAAGTCTGCAATCATGAGATTTATAGTTTTCTTTTGTTCTATGATTCTTGTTTGGGACTCTTGATTCCAAAACTAAGTGATAGCCATTTTTGTTTTAGAGACTAACTCACATTGCTATTTTAGACTATTATTTCGCATCAGATCTATAATGGCATCAATGATGCTAACAAAAAAGATTTGCTGCTAAAAGATTGACTAGAAATCCAAGACTTCATTCCTTGCCTCCACCTCTTTCTCAGAAAGCTGCCCCCACTTCTGGTATTTTTATTTTTTGTTTTTCAGTTTTAGGCCTCTTTCTGAGCTGGAAAATCTATCCCTCTCATTTCCTCTGGGACCTGCCCCATCAGGTACCACCTCTTCCAGAAGCCTGGAAATCTCTTCCTTTGCTGATATCCACAGTTTCCTCTTAAAGACCAAACAACATCCCTTCCTTTAAAAAATTCTTTCACTTGAGCCCATGGAGATATTGAAATGCTTTTTAATTTACCTTTCTTTTCCTGACTACCTTTTAAAATAAATGGAGCACATTTTCACCTTAGAGATTAAAATTATACTTCCTTGTCCCCACATTCAATGTTCTTTACTCATTTTTGATATTTTCTAGATTTTGGGGGACATCTGAATATTTACTGACTTCTCATGGTCAATTTCTACTCTCTTTTCTTCCCCAACACTCAGCTTCCTTTCTCTCTCCTTTTCTGAATCCTTTCTAGGTTTCATGGTTCCTTGCTCCTTTGTGTGAGTTCTTGAACCCCTGTTCTTCCTTCTCTACTCGATTTCATCTCTAGAGTACTTAATATTCTAGAAAACTCTGAAATTTTTCACTTTAACCCTTCCTCACATTCTAGACATGTATCTCCAACTTCATCTCAGAAGTCTTTAGGGGTTTCATGGCTTTCAAAGCAATCTTTAAACTTGGATTGAGTTTCAAGGCCTTTCATATTCTGCCCTGACCTTTTCTCATTGTTACCTTCCATTTCTCTCCTATAAGACTTACCCTACTCCAACTGGACTGGCCTACATGCTGCCCTTTGCAAACCCTTATGTGGTGGGTGCCCCACCCACATCGCTGTTCCTACATGAAGTCTTATCCCTCCACGTCCCCATCCTACTGAACTCTGCATCACTCCTGCTGCCTTTCCCAGGAATCACGTGTCACTCCCTTTGAAATCTTACTGCACTTCAGCCTCGTATCAGTTAGAATTAGATTCTATTCTAAAGGACAAAATATCCAAAATAATGATGGCTTCCTCCTGTCACATAGACAAAGTCTGGAGATAAGCAACCTGCAGTATGGTAGAGCAATTACATTAAGTCACCATGCCCCAGCTGGCAGGAAAGGGAAGGATACAGAGAAACGAGGGGCTGGAAGTTATCTTTCAAGAGTTATCTATGATGCAAGTTATCTTTCAAGAGTTTCTGGAAACTCCACAGAACATGTCTACTTACACTCCACTGGGCAAAATTTAATCATTTGGCAAATCTAGGTTGAGGGAAGGTTCAGAAAGGAAATCTTTATTCCTCACAGTCATGTGCCGCTTAATGACATTTTTGTCAACACCAGATGTACACACACGACTGTGGTATAGCCTAGGTCTATGTAAGTGCACTCTGTGAAGTTTGCAACATGATGAATCACCTAACAACACATTTCTCAGAACAGATCTGTCATTAAGCAGCACGTGCCTATAATCATTGCTCTACTAAAAGCTAGGGCTTCTATTATGAAAAAAGAAAAGAAGGAGTCATACTGGGATAGACAACTGGCAGTCTATGCCACACATATTTATTGTCGGCTTCTGCTGAATGTGTTCTTACCTGGCAATAGTGAAAGGACGAAAGCTTTGGAATTACTGGTCTGGATTCAAAGTTTATTCTGGTGTTCTAATTAAACATGGTGTATGAGCCCAAATGTCTGTTCTCTCTTCTGAAACATTACTAAAGTACAAAATGAATTTAAAAGGAAATAAAAGGCTACATAGGAAAAGAAAAGAGAGAGAGAGAACACACAACAGCTGATAAGAGATGGCAATACATTTGTGGAAATGGGGGTCCAACTGATGAGTGGTAGCTAATCTACAGAGTGGAGGTGAAAACGAGGACCCACAGAGGAAGGCAGCTCTGAGAAGCAAGCCAGTTTGCCCTGCAGAACCTTGCATGGGGCTTAGACAGAAAGTGTCATGAAAAGTGGATTTGACACTGAAAGCTTAAGATAAGGCGATAACTAGAAAGTTGACAGAACACCCTGAGCCCAGGAAGTCTTCCACCAACAGAGCCAAATAACTTTCTTTCTCTTACAAAGGTTTGTTCTCTGGAGAAATAAAAGCAAGAGCTCTGGATTGGGCCCTGGCTGGTGGCTCAAAGCATAAGACACCAGTTTGGGAACCCAAAGGTTACTGGTTCGATTCCCAGCCAGGACACATAACCAGGTTGCAAGCCAGGTCACCAGCCAGGTCTATAGCTAGAGGCAGGTGAAAGGCAGACATATGTTGATGTCTCTCTCCCTCTCTGCCTCTCCCCCTTCCTCTCTCTCTAAAAATAATAAATACATTTTTTTAAAGAGCTCTGGATTGGGAAAAATGCAAGGCACAAATGAGACGCCAAGCTCAGACAAAGGGATGAAGTAAAATGGAAGGCATCTCTGCATTAAGAGCCCATGGTCCCTAGGCCAGTCACCCAGAGGCTACAGGTCTGTAAGCTGCATACTTAGGGTTGTCACATTTAGCAAAGAAAAGTACAAGAAATCCAGTTAAATTTACATTTCAGATAAACAATGAATAATTTTTAGTATAAATATGCCCCATACAATGTATGAGTGGTACACACACATACAACTCCAGTTCAGCCTTTTAATGTCTTGCTATTGCACACAAATCGATAATGAGGATTACTCAACATTGATGAAAACTACCATATGAAACACAGAGGCTAAAGAAAACCAACAAAAATGAAATCAGAGAAGACAAGAAGAGGAAGGAAACAAAATAGCTAGTGTTAATACCCTTAGGGAAGGTACTACATGCATGAAACGAGAATAGGAAATTTTCTTTTCTTTTTATTTTTTTAAAGATTTATTATTTTTAGAAAGAGGGGAAGGAGGAGAGGCAGAGAGGGAGAGAGACATCAATGTTGCCTCTAGCTACAGACCTGGCTGGAGATCTGGCTTGCAACCTGGTTATGTACCCTGGCTGCGAATTGAATCAGCGACCTTTGGATTTACAGGTCAGCACCTTATTCACTGTGCCACCAGCCAGGGGTAAGAATAGGAAATTTTCAAAAACAGTAAGAACAACCATAGAAGAAGAAAAAGCCCTTGAAAACTAAAAACATAATGGCCAAAATAAAAATCAAATTAAATACAGTTGAAAGATAATAAGACAGCAATATTGAAAATACTGCTTGATTTTGTTACACAGTTTTTCCTTGAACAACACAGATTTGAACTGCAAAGGTCCAATTATACCCTTTTTTTTTTTTTTTTTTTCAATAAATACACTTGGCCCTTAGCATATGTGGGTGTCACATCTCTGGATTCAACCAACCATGGATCTGAAAGAATATTTTCAGTCCCCCCTTAAGACTCTATGGATACAGAGGGCCAACTTTATACATTGTTCTATATCTTTTTATATGAGACACTTGAGCATCTGCAGAGTTTGGTATCTGCAGGGGTCCTGGAACCTATCCCTCAAGGAACAATGGAAGTCTTTGGAGGTTCACAAGCTGTACAGATTTTTGACAGTGCAGGGTTGGCATTATTCAAGGTTCAACTGTTTCCTTCTTAGTCGGATTTATTAACTATGTATATGTACTACTTGCTAAATACAAATTTTAATTACTTTTCAAAATATATTTAAAAAATTGAAATCCTAGCTCTGCCACTACCTGTGTATCATCAAATTATATCCCTCTCTGAGCCTGTTACCTGTCTTATATCACGTAAGTGCTTTGTATGTCTCATAAATGTCTACATCTACAATCTCATTTGCTTTATAGCTTATTTATTTAGCATGTTCTGTGGCTTTCATGTTTGACTTAACTATCATGATCTTCCCTCTTTTTCTGAATGGATGCTGCTTGATTTGGGACTTATGGAAGCCAGTATCCCTTTAATGCTTTTATGTCTCCAACATTTGCAAAATTTTGTGTTATTTTTCTCAAAGTAGAAACATTTTTCCAAGCAAAGTTTCCAAGTAACTTCTAGGGGAGAAAAAAATCTCAGCAGTTGGAGTCCATTTATCAAGCCCTGTTAGCAATGTGACGAATCACTGAGTGACCGCTGGAATGCAGTCAGTTGGTTGCAACTCGTTTTCTCATTACTCTGCTCTTATCTTAATGTTGCAGCCACCGCTAATGTTTGCTGACTCCCAAGGAAGCTGGCCGGTTCTCTTTTGTCAGCATTATTGTTTCTTGAGGTTCTGAAGAGCTATTCATTCTCTAATCTAGACCTTCAGGAGGCTGATTCACTTGCCTGTCTGAAGTTGCATTTAGATGTTGCCTAATTTTTAGCCAAAATGATCCCTAAGGTTAATGAGAGAGAAGCAAGCACGACAAACTGCCATCCAGGTGCTTTATTTCACAAATGGAAGCACCTGTTAGAAGAGATGTTAGAAATGATGTAATCTAAGTACTTTTTTTTTTTTTTTTAAAGATCAGGCACTAAGCTCAAAAAGGTTAACTAGTAGTTTGGGTCACATATAATCAGTGGCTAAACTGCAACCCACCCTTTGCAAAAAATAACACAAAATCCTCCAAGTGGCAGAGTCCAGAAAAAGACTTCTCTTTCAGGGCTTTTACTGCAATCACTGTATTCCTTCTCTAATGGGAAAAAAAATCAAGGAATAGTTATCATATAAACTGGGACTAAATTACATGGCAATATTGACCTTCCTAGCTGTGCATTAATTGGTTTCATATAAACATCAGCGTGAGGTCCTCGTGTTCTCTCTCAAAACAGCCAGAGACGAGGGCTTGCAGGCAGGTAGTTTGGTTTTAGAAGTGACACCAGGCATACTGGGACAGTGAAACAGCAAGTAAGGAGGGTGTTGTAAGCATGCAGACCCTTGTTGGTTACCACTGTGGTCAACCAGGCTTGACCCTTTAGGGACTGTCTGAAAAATCTCATACGCTGCACCTCAGAATTTTCCATCAGCCTCCATCTTCCAACAGTTAAGGTTATCCATGGATGTTAACTCCCACCCATTTCCATGCCCAAGCCTGGGGATTCCTATAGCATCCAGTCCCACATGTGGAGGCTGAGCAGTGACAAGGCAGAAAGGTGGCAAGGCTGGGCCAGCTAGGCACTGGAAGCAGCAATGGCTGGAAAAAGGTGGGCCAGGAGGATGTGAGGCAGCCCCATGCAAAGTCTGGATTAATGTTGGTTCTTCTGCCCTGATGACTCCAACCAAAAGTCCTGCCACAGAAGAGGTCAACCAAAGACAAAGCTCGCTGCTTTCCTCCACTAGGAAGGAAAAAGCTGCCCAGATCCTGGCCTTTGGGAGAGGGGTTTATGACTCATCCCAAGGGGCAGAATCTCCTGTGATGTGACAACAGGGAAAAATGCAAGATTCCTGGAAATATGGATCATCTTTTAAAATAACCACCAAAACTTGTGACTTTAATTTCTAATGGTTTTTGGTGTCCTCAAGATCCTCTCCGACAAATCACAGATAAAAGCAGAGTTCACAAGTTTTCCAAAAAAAGAACAACAACAACAAAAAACTCAGTGTGAATTTCTACGCTAGACTTTACAACCTAAGTGTGAAGGTTAATTCTCAAATAAGTCTGATTTTCCAACTCACACTAAACATATTCCAGTTTCACTGAATGATTTTCTGAAAGTGATTTCTGTGCTTATTTCTAAGTCCTTGCAGTGAACAAGGCTTTGATAATTAGATAGTAGTTGGAGTGTCTCAGGCAAGAATTAGCCATGCCTTATCGGGAACCAGCCATGGGACTTGAAGAGAGTCACTCACTTCATCTCCCTTTGCCTTGGTTTCCTTGTCAGCAGTACAGGAACAAGCACATTATCCACACCAACCCTCTAGGGTCCTTGTGGTGGTCAGAGGAAATGACCTCTTTGAAAGATAACTTGGTAATTTAAGTAAGATTTAAATAACCTATTTAAAATGAAAATAATTGCCAACCCAAAGGTCACTGGTTTGATTCCCCAGCCAGGGCAACATAACCGGGTTGCAAGCCAGGTCTCCAGCCAGGTCTGTGGCTGGAGGCAGGTGAAAGGCAACTGTACATTGATGTCTCCTCTCTCTCTCTGCTTCTCTCCCTTCCCCTCTCTCTAAAAATAATAAAATAAAATCCTTTTAAAAAATTGAAATAATTTAAATTTGACAGCTTTGATCATTTAAGATACTTTATATAGAAAAGAGTCATCCAGTCAGAAAACTAAGTGAAATTTACATGATAAAAAATGAAACTTGTTGGGGTCTGCAGAGAGAGGGAGAGCCAAAATTAGGAGTTAAAACTTTAAGGGGGAGTCACAAATGCCTTGTACTATTTGTCTGCATGTAAGGCAACAAAGATGATCCACACAACTTCTGTAATTTTCACCACTTTCACAATAATAAAAACAATGTTTCCTGAATGCTTACCTAGAAACTTTATGTACACATTATGCCATTTAAAACTTACAACAGTTTCATTCGAATAGGTACTATGTTTGACCTCAAACACACATGAGGAACCTGAGGTTTAGAGAGATTCACTCAATTGCTCACAATGTTAAATGATAAAACTGAGAGTGAAGCCAAGTAGTTGGACTCCAAAATGTTTTAACTCCTCTGCCATTCTCTGTGCAATCACATAACCATTCGTTTGAGAGTACTGCTGGGGAAACTGAGGCCAGTCCCGGGCACACTCAGGCACCGAGGGTAGCAGTAACATGGGTATGCCCATGTCCAAGTCCAGTTCCAAGCACACTAGGCAGCAAGTCATAGCAGCCCAATACTTCAGGCTCCTCCAGCGGACCTGGGGGTTTAGCATAGGGGCTCCAGGTTAGAGCTACTCAGGAGCCTGACTGCTGGGGCTGAGGCTGCACTGAATGGCTCATTGCTTGCAGTGGAGCTAAGCTAGGGCATCAGAAGTTGGCAGTTCTTTAGCTTTAATAAAGTCCTGGACCGTATTGCCCTCAGGTAGCAATTGTAGTTGAGCATTGCTTCCCAAGGGTTGTGATCCCATGACCCTGTATCTCTCATCTACCAGGTGCCTGCTCTGTGCCCAGCTCCATTCTAGGCACGACAGTATCTCCCCATGTCACTAGACTGGGAGCTCCAGAGTACAGTGCAGACACCTCATTCTTGGAGCCCCAAACCTGACACACGGCCTCACATAAATTCTCAAAATACAAACTTTTTTGATACTGGATTCTCAGATCAACTAAAAGGTAGATGGTGTTATCCCCATAGTAAGGATACCTAGGCTTAGAAAGGGTAAGGATGTGCCCAAAGTCATCAAATTGCCTGTACTCAATCTTCAAGCCAGACTGCCTCAGACCACTATTTAAACCAAGAATTAATCCAATAATTCAAATTTTTAAAGAAATGGATGTCCCATGCCCCTTTTTTTTTTTTTTTGGTTAGCTTTCTAATTAATCAGACCAATCTTGAAATTGAATTTTTTTTTCATTTCCCTTTGTGCTCTATAAACATTCATCAGGAGTTATGGGAAATGCTCAGTCTGTTGGTTTTCTTGTCTTTGTCTTTCCAAAGCCATGCAATAAGTAGCATTTTTTCAACAGCATCTGATAGTGACAGTAACATGTACTAAATTATCTAAGATTGTCAGGAATTATTGTTTGGCCAGCCTTGTAAAAATTAGATTAATATTTTGAACAACTTATTTTAAAAAATACAGTAGTAATTCAACAAATGTTTCTATTTCTATTCATTCGTTCAGCAAATGTTTGTTAGGAGCCCACTATGTTCATTGCTTTCAACTTCTGGAGTTGCCTGCACTCAACTAGCCGCCATATCAGAAAAGAAGAGGATAGGTTGATGACAGTAAGGGGTACTGACTTAAAGGGATTAACCCATTGCTCTTTCCTGCACATTCTTATATTTTACCAGAGCCTTATAATCACTGAAGCTACTCTGTTGTTAAAACAACCAGCCTCATGTCAACTTGATGGAAGAACTATTTTGGTACTTCTTGATGCATTTCAAAGCATTTTAAAGCATTTTACATAGATTGATCCCCATAACCCCATCCTCCTGATATTGCAACTGTACTAAAAAATGGGAAATTCATCCACTGACACTCATTATGCCTTATTTATGCCAGGTGTGTGCTGGTTGCTGGGGGTGCAGAAGTAGATAAGACATGTTTCTTACCTTCAGGGACTCAGGGCCCAGTGGGGAAGAGAGAAGTATAGGCCATGCAGACTGTTTTAACTATATTGACATTGGCCTGATACTTTTGGGACAGACCTTGTATATACACAAATTTATATATTTATACATATATAAATGTATGAAAATATTCCCAATTAAAATATACACTGGAATGGTGATTTCTTGCTTTACAAATAAAAGATTCCTGCAGATAAATGACAAATCAGCAATATTCTCAATGTAGTGATGGGTGACTTGGTAATCAATCTTTAGAATTATTTTTGAGGGCAATTTTAGCAGTTCTGTTCAAATGATGCTTCTATAAAGACTGATTTTTTTCTGAGTGGAACATATGTCAAAGGAGCAGGATAAAAACCTAATAAAAACATATCAGATTATAAATGAGATTTTCCAGTAAGTTACTTTTCACTAGCTATTTGCCATTGTCCTTGAAAACCAAGGTTCCCAGTGATCTGGTTGAGAAGGTAATGGTGTAGTTCCTCGTGACAGAGGAATCAGAACCCAGGGAGGATTATATAATTCTGTGGATGTTCAAATGTTCATTTTATCAGTCCCATGTTTTTAACAGTGATATTTTAACATATTCACATATGGTTGTTCTTTTTCCTTCTTTTCTTTTTAAGATTTTATTCAATTATTTTCAGAGAGAAAGGCAGGGAGGGAGGGAGGGAGGGAGACAGGGAGAGAAGCATCAATGTATGCTTCTCTGTATGCTGGAGAGGTCCTGCCTCCAGCTAAGGACCTAGCTGGAGACCTGGCTTGCAACCTGGTTATGTGCCCTGGGATGGGGAATTGAACCATCAACCTTTGGGTTCGCAGGCCAGTGCCAATCTACCAAGCCACACCAGCCAGGGCACATATGCTTATTATTGACTCTGTGTAATTTATATCACATACACATATAGATGCTAAAAGGCTGTGTGGGGAAATTCATTTTTTGGAAGCACAGTGAATTTCCCATTTTTGTTGTGCAATGATTATTACTAAGGAGGGGGTCAGAAATGAACGACCTGGAGCCATGAACCCCCAGGCTGGCCCTGAACCATCTGCAGCTCTTGTTTGGAACATCCACTCATTGATGATGGAAAGATACCTGTCTGGTGCCTGCCATGGTGTTTGGCACTGGTACAGCAGCCTGCGATGCCATGACATCTCAGGAAGAGGTGCAGCCACTGCTATCTATAGTCTCACAACATACAAGGCTATCTGGCCCCTGAGGTTCATGCTACACACTGTTTGCAAAGGTGGTATCAGAAGCCAGAACCGGGAGACTTGGAATCCACCTAGATCTTCCCAGAACTGCCCTGGGACCCTCATCTTTCATCACCTTGGGTTTCCTCACCTATAAAATCACAGAATTACAACTGGAAACCTACTTTTGCCTCACCCTATATATCTCCAACATTGTGTAATTGTAATGAAAATTCAAGTTAAACATAGAAAATAATCATTTTATAAACCAGCAATTCTCCATATACATAATATATACTACACACACACACACATAATATATATGTGAGAGAAAGGGAAACAGAGAGGCAGAGATAGAAAACTAACACAAATTCACAAAGAAATGTGTACAAGGATGTTCACGGCAGCAATGTATATAATAGAAAGAGAAAGCTCTGAAAATCATTTAAGTTTTCATGGTCAGGAAATGGGTAAATAAACAGGGCTATACTGATACTTGAAATACCACACAGCAGTGACAATGAGAGGCCCAGAACTATATATAGCCAATGAATGAATCTTATTAACACCAAGCAAGAAAAAAAGCAAGTTGCCAAAGAGTATATATTCTATGATGATATCATTTATAAAGTTGTAAAACACAGAGAAATATGATGCCTAGTTGACAATAAGGCTATATGTAAAGGCAAGTAATACCAATTTAAAAGATGGCCATCATGTGATGGGAGAGAGAGGCAGGAGCACAGAGGCGAGCAGTGGCCTCCATGGGGCAGGGAAAGCTGGGTGGTGAACAGACACTATGTCTGATATGTAATTTTATACCTTTTGAAATATTTAAAATATAGTGTTATGTGAGCTTTGCATATCATCACTTCAAAAATCCTTTCACAGCCTTATGAAAATTATCAACTCCAGCTTTTAAGATGTTAATTTGCAGAAACCTTTTAAAAATTAAATGCACTTTGATTGAAACTTTAAAGCATCTATATGGCATTTATGTGGCCAAATATATTACCACATGTGTGATGTATATACATGATTCCACCAATGACTGTACTTTTCCCATGTTAAACCTTGATAAAACTGTGGTGTGCAGGAAGTCTCCTATTACCTGCTGAGGTCATAGCTAAACCTCAGAACACCAGAATAAACAGAGCCTCTTAAGAAATTGCAGTTTTGTCAGTGGGGAAAAGTATGTCACATTTTCTGTGCCCAATGAAAAAATTTCTTCCTGTCCGCCTCTATTCACCATCCCCCAAGGGATAGTGGATATTCCCTTTTGTCCTGTTGCAATAAAATCTAGCTATGTTATAATGTAATGGGACTCCTGTAGACTGATTTGGGATTCAGTTGATTTAAGATTTTCACACCACCAACTCTAGCTATTAAACTTTCCATCATTGGGGAATTTATTCTTATGGTGGTGTTTGCTTGGCATGTCATAGATTTGTATTTTTTTAATTTTTATTTTCTGCATTGTTAGCCACCTAGGTAATATTACCACTTTGTATCCAAAATGTCATGTCTTGTACTGTATATCTCATATATACTGAGCAGTTTTAACCATAGTCAGTGGAAGAAAGTCAGACAATGATGTTCTTAAATTTCCTACAACTTGTTATGTTGTCCACTTTGTTCAAGTTAGAACCTAGTCTTCAAAAATCTGACAGGACTTTTCTTAAATAGATTTTATGACATATGACATGTCATTATCTCACGTCTCCAAATGACAACTGTGAACCAGTCAGAATCTAGGTAAAACCAGTAGCTGAAAAGTTATTTTTTAATGAATTGTCTAATGAAATCATCTTTTTCCTTCATTCATCAATTCAACAAATATTTATTAACTGCCCACATATCAGGTGCTGTTGTAGGCACTGGGGATCAGGAGCGAACAAAAATGGCTCAGCCCTTGTCCACATGGAGCTAGCATTCCAATGCCTTTTTAAAATAACACATAGAATTGAAATGACACCCAGGTACAGGGAGGGTAACTGACAAGCTCTTTCAGGAAGCCTTCCATGATCTTCTCTGATTTCCCAAGGTAAGCTAAGTGCCCTCCTCTGGGCCCCCTGGACACCAGGGCATATCTGAGCAGCTAGGAGCAGCCGTTGTTCCAACGGGTTATGTTTGTATTACAGGTTCACTGGGCCATGAACTCAACCCTTCTGAGCTTGATAACTTGTTACTCTTTATTGAGCACCTACTATGCACCACTGTGAAGCGTTTCACAAAAATCATTTCAGGCCCTGGCTGGTGGCACAATGGATAAAGCGCTAGTCTGTGAACCCAAAGGTTGCTGGCTCGATTCCCAGCCAGGGCACATAACCAGGTTGCAAACCAGGTCCCCAACCAGGTCCATAGCTGGAGGCAGGTGAAAGGCAACCATACATTGATGTCTCTGTCTCTCTCTGCCTCTCTCCCTTTCCTTCTCTCTAAAAAATAATAAATAAAATCTTTTTAAAAAATCATTTCACTTAATCTTCCCACCAACCCCAACAGTGCAGGTGTCATTAATATTACTCTTTATTCATAAGAAAAATGAAGCCAAACAAGCTTAAATAATCTACCCAAGGTCAGTAATTCCAAATAGTAAATGACAGAACCCAGAAAGTCTGCCTGGGACATAGTAAGAACCCAATAAATATTAGGCTCATCAGGGCAGGGAAGAAGGGAAAACAAGAGAGGTGAGTCATGCAAGCCTGCTGTCAGATCTTGTCTTTATTTAAATTTTTGACATGTTGCTCATGGACTTCTGTGTTTATGTTGATTTTTGAAACATATTTTTGTCTTGATACACGAGTTTTGGGCACCCACTTAAATTTTGTGCCCCATGTGAGTGCTTTCCTCATCCCACTCTTGTTCCGGTATCATTAATATCATCATCAGTATCACATTTGAAGGGGCATTACTATGTATTTGTTGATCACTCCAGTTGAACTCAGAGTTGTTTAAAGATTGTTCACACCCATGTCTTATGTCCATAAAGACCAGTAAAGAGTTGATACAGAGTAGGTGATTGATAAATATTTGTTGAACCAAACTTTCACCTCCACAGTTATTCAAAAGGAGATTAATATCCATTCAGGTAGAAGAAAGAACTAGGTGACATCTTCAGTCTCCATGTAGTCCCATCAGCCCATTGTATATTATTGTTGGTATTAATAGTACTTACATATTAACCATGGCAGTCAAGTACTTACATATTAACCATGGCAGTCAAGTCAAAGTTTGGTTCAACAAATATTTATTAATCACCTACTCTGTATCAACTCTTTATGGACACAAGACATGGGTGTGAACAACCTTTAAACATCTCTGAGTTCAACTGGGGTGATCAACAAATACATAGCAATGCCCCTTCAGTGCCAACAGTTAATGTACCTCATCTCAGATGCTCACCACAAAGCTGGAAGCCAGGACTCAGCAATGTGGACCCACCTTCCCAGGACCATGCAGCTAGTACAGGCAATCAGCATTACGTCTAGGTCAGTGTGAGTGCAGACCTGGCTTCTTTGCATTCCACCACTTCCCTTTCTATTTCAGTGCATGGGCAATGTAAAACAATTGTAAACTTATAAGAAGAACGAGACATACCACTGGCACACCAAGGAAGAGGGGAGTTGTAGGGCCTCTCCATGTAACTGCAGTGCCATCTCTGCCAGTTGCTATGAGGTTGTTGTGGAGACAGCCCCATACTATGCTAAGGCCTTGACCTGTGTCCACTTGAAGGAATTGATTCAAGACCTGTCTTTGCATCTCAAATAAGGAAGTGAGCCACATTATTTGTCTTACCTTATTTTTTGGGTAATTTGAATAGTCTGTCTGCCCAGGTGACAAGAAGTCCATGAAGTTAGTTGGTCAGCTGATAATGGGCACCCAGGGGAGCCAACTGCACTCAGCATCTTGTGTTTTGTTCCCTAAACTAAGTTCTAAAGTATCTAAGAGCCTGCTCAGGTTTCCACCATAAATGATGTGGCTGTATTTTCCAAAGTGTATTCCTTAACACACCAGTACTATGGAATTTTGTGGTTAAGTAAGCTTAAGTAGTCTTTTCTATTTCTCAGAGACTTCAAAGGGCTAATGTGGGTAGTAACTCTCCAAGAAAGGTATATTACCAGCAGCATTTCTCAGAACCACTTGGCCAGGAAGTGCTTACATGGAGTACTTCTTTGGACGAGTATTTTGTGGGATGCACTTTGGAAAACATTATGTCAGGATCCTTTAAGCAGTCTCTCATTAGGATGTGCCAAGAAGGTGAAATCATGGGAAATAGTTTTTTGTTTTTGTTTCTTAAGATTTTATCTATTATTTTCAGAGAGAGGGGCAAGGAGAGAGGCAGAGAGGGAGAGAGACATCAATGTATGGTTGCCTTTCACCTGCCCCCAGCTAAGGACCTGGCTGGAGACCTGGCTTGCAACCTGGTTATGTGCCCAGCTGGGGAATCAAACCAGCAACCTTTGGGTTCTCAGGCTGGTGCCTT
>PVIW01015286.1:0-20267 GCA_004026585.1 Noctilio leporinus | reverse complement strand
GCTGGATCAAAAGGCAGTTCCATTTTTAGTTTTTTAAGGAAACCCCATACTGTTTTCCACAGTGGCTGCACCAGCCTGCATTCCCACCAACAGTGTATGAGGGTTCCCTTTGCCCCGCATCCTCGCCAACACTTGTTGTTTGTTGATTTGCTGATGATTGCCATTCTGACAGGTGTGGGGTGGTATCTTAATGCAGTTTTAATTTGCATCTCTCTGATGACTAGCGATGTTGAGCATTCTTTCATATGCCTCTGGGCCCTTTGTATCTCTTCCTCAGTGAGTTGTCTGTTCAGGTCCTTTGCCCATTTTTTAATTGGGCTGTCTGTCTCCCTGGTGTTGAGTCGCATTAGTTCTTTGTATATTTTGGACAATGATCAACTTTTGATGAAACATTAACCACATAGGGACTGAATGAATCTTAGTTCAGCTCACCCCAAACTAAGTCCTTAGGTTGTCATTTTGTGGAAGGGACCTCTGCCAAGAGAAAAAAGCCCCCCTTTTGGGGAAGTAGCTACTTGGAGACACTTGATGTTAGAACATCCCCGCACATCCTCAGGGAGCACATTGGGTGTTTTTTTGTATGTGATCTTCTGTATGTGATCTTCTGTTCTAGACCATCCACAATTTAACCTTGTCAGTCTTTCATTGGTGGAATGAAACCATCAGGCATTTGCAAGGCACTAGTATTGAGACTGTTATAAGATGAGTATCATGGAATAGATAGGGGTCCTTAATCAGCTATGATTGCTTTGAAGATCACAAAGAACTCTGATGAGTACACTATTTAAGCATTGTCAGGTTATTTTTGGAGGGTCCAGAAAAGTGTTTGGAAGGGTGTTCAAGATTGCAGAAAGTGCAAATATAGAGTATAAAAGCAGGAGGTAACTTAGGTTCCTAGAAAATGACATGAGGCAATACAGTGCCTGAAACGTGATGAATTTACAATATGGAATTTCTAAGATGGCTGATTCTTCCCTTAGAGTGAGGAACTGAAAGGAGAAAGTGAAGAAAGGACAGAGAGAGTCCTACTAAGGGAACTAGGGTGCAGTTCCTATGTTGAAGCAGGCAGTTTAGAGCTTTGCTGGAACTGTAGGATGCTGAAACTCAAGGTGCTCTCTGTGAGTGCTGTGTCAACCCCTGTGAAGAGGTTTTTGAGCCTGGCTGGAGTACAGTACTGAGATGCTTTGTGGGTGGCAGGTATCTGAGTTGGAAAAAAGAAACAGTGAGGTTGAAAGCCTGAGGGGCTCTGCATATGAAGTCATCTGTGTCCCCAGCTAACAGTACCTCCATTAACCTAGCTGGGTTTCTTGAAGACACTCAAACAGGTGTGCAATAGTATGTAAAGGGTCAAATTTCTAAAAACTTACCATGAGGCAGGAGAAAAAGCATTTGCCCTTATGCTGATGCTAGAGATGTTTTCTCAGAGGGCAGCAGAAAAGCTAGTGATAGAAGAGTGTACATCATGTGGCCTACAAACAGGACATAGCTGGAGCTGCCCTCACTGAAATGCTTCAGTGGAAGTAGACTGACTGAAAGACAGGTAGCCTCCCAACTCCTGGTAGCTAATGAAACTTGACTGGCGAGAGGACTGTGAGTCTCCCTGGATTAGGCAATAGGAGGAGCCCAAAGCATCTTGATCTGGATACTAAGATTACCAGCAGGACCTTGGTGGGCATCTAGATGCAGACCAAGATCAGAAGAAAACTCCTAGTGAGGTTGGCCTTGGGGTATTGAGTGGAAGATGTATGGCTCAGCCATATAGAAGGATTCATTGAGACAGATTTCTAGATATTTGCCTAGCAAAATTACCACAAGCCTTCTTGTTATGAATGCAGACAGCTTTGTGCATGCTGAATACAACAGCAAGGAAGGGCTATCCCTCATGATTCCAGTGCTATGCGAAACTCCCCATCTCTGTAGATGGAAAGGGTCCCAGGAAGGCATATTGAAAATTGGTGGCAAATAGCCACTTCTAAAGGATCAGGGTATATATTCAGAAAAGACAAGTTGGATTGCTACATTAATCTAACATGAAGGACAGGTGATAGGAGACACCATTTTTCATGGACTCCATGGGAAAAAATAGGGGTATATTTTGGGTCATATTTAAGAGGCCAAAGAATCTTCCACTGCCCAAGAATTGACAACACAGCAACATTAGAAGATAAGGATAATTTAGTAGGTTGATACAGAATGATAAAACAGCACTCCCTGCTCTCTTTCCCCTTATACCACCTGTAACTATCTTGGGCTCAGGAACAAATCCTTGTTGCCTTTGAAGTGGCTAATTTTCATGTGATGTGATGGTATCTCAGAACTAAAGGATCCTGGCCCAGAACACCTTTGCTCAGACTTGAAAGAAACAGAAAGGTAGGTAGGGGAACAACTGCTCAAAAAAAAAAAAAAAATATATATATATATATCTGTGAATGGACCAGGGTGACAATAAGGGTGGATGGTGACTTCTGCTATTTTTACCTAGGTTTACTTCTACCCTGGCATTTTAAAGGCAGATGTATTTTTAAAAGATTTCATTTATTATTTTCAGGGAGAGGGGAAGGGAGAGGCAGAGAGGGAGAGTGACATCAATGTATGGTTGCCTTTCACCTGCCTCCAGCCACAGACCTGGCTGGAGACCTGGCTTGCAACCTGGTTATGTGCCCTGACTGGGGAATTGAACCAGTGACTTTTGGGTTTGCAGGCTGTTGCCTTATCCACTGTGCCACCAGCTAGGGCTTAGAGGCAGAGATTTTTTTAATGAGGGTTCCTGCTCCATCATCATGAAGTTCGGGCAATAAGGATTCCCTGGGTCCTCTTTCTGTTTTACTTTCAGTTTAAAACTTTCAGTAAAGGGAAGAAGACCAATATCAATGATTCTATGCTTTGGATGTTGGAGTAATATTCTAGCAACTTGGAAGATTTGATCCAGGAGTGGACTGAAGAGCTGGAAATTGAAAAACAGAAAAACAGAAAAGCTTCTGAAATAGATACTACCACTGTATGTGTGAATACTTGAGGAGTGTGAATCCTTGCAAGTGTGTTTTATTAAAAATAGAAAAAAAAAAAAAACAAAAAAAAACAAGCCCATATCTCTCTCTATCCTGCATCTTCTCTACTCCAAGTAGCTTTGAGTCACACCTTCAAATAAAAGGACTGAAAATCAAGGGAGCATAGCACACTTCCTAATTTTCCACTATCTGTAAATTATGCTGGTCATTTAAGTTCCTGGTGCCTTGGTTTTTTTGTGCTTCATTTCATAACTTTGCCTGATAGTTGACCAATTGAAAGGAAGCAGTTTTTTGAAATCCTAGAGGACAGTAGTAGGGTTGTTTTTCTAGGTTTTTCCTCTGTAAGCTTAAAGTTTTATCTGTTACTACAATTTCCAAATTTTTCAATAATTGAAAGATCATTGAGATAATTGGAAAGACCACTCTCTTCCAAAGCAACCATCTGGGGACATTCCCCAAGGGCATGGGATGCTGAGGAAGAAGGATACAAAAGTAAAAGAGAACTCTACAAAGGCACAGAGCAGTGCTGTCAGTTCATTGCTGTAATCCAGCCCCCACCACAGTGCTTGGCCTATTTTAAGCACTTAATATATATTGTAGAATAAGCAAAGAATTATTGTTTTTATCCAGGTGACATTTTCTTTATCATCATTTACTTTGCAGTGATTTTTGGAGAAATTGGGTTCTAGCAGGTATGTGTGTGTGGCATAGAGGGAGGCCTGTGTCCTCTGACAAACTGCTATATCTGCTTTTCAGATCAGTTGTTGAATCCCTCAGAAAGGGCCACACAGTCAAACCTGAAGGTTTTGACATGGTCACTTTGTACCTCAGTGACATTGTGGGCTTCACCACCATCTCTGCCATGAGTGATCCCATTGAGGTGGCCTATCTTCTCAATGACCTTTACACACACTTTGATGCTATCATTGGCAGTCATGATGTCTACAAGGTAGCATAGAAATATATTCCAGGGAGAAATTTTTATATGAGGCTCATTGGTGTGTACTTCAAAATTAAAGGATGCCATTTTCTTATTATTTAGAAATTAAAATTTAAGTAGTAAATTAAATTTTTCCCATTGGTATCCAATTGAAAATGAAATCCAGACAGAATGCATATAATTTCACATCTTGCAAAATAACAGTCAACCCAGCAATAAATTGCTGGTGAGATTTCCTTTAAGCTGTTTTCTAGAACTAAGATGAAGAGGAAATTGGGTCTAAAAGTGTTATTGCACTTCAGTGGCTGACTGACCACAGTATAGGCAGTATTATGCTAGGCACTGAAGGGGATACAGAAGAAGCATTGGTGACTGCTACAGAGTTCATCTTGGTCAAGTTCGTGTAGAAATACTAGAAATACACAAATTTTAGTTTCCCCTTTAGGTAATATTTTTACACAGAAGGGAACTCTAGTATTATTGTTGAATACTATGTTAAAGAGCTGTTAGACCTGAGGCTCATAAGGATTGCTATGGGATAACCAAAATCCCACCTATTGGTCTGAAGTATGGGAAGTGTTTAATTGTGAGGTTGCAATCCCCTGCTCCCACCTTTCCCCACCCCTCCAGCTTGTTAATTTCTATATTTCCTATCAAATTTTGCAGAAGATGAGTAGGAAACACCCAACTACATTCATTCATTTTGATGTGATGCTTCTTTATCCTTGATTTTATGAATTAACTTTTTTTTGTATCAATAATGTGAATTTTGTTAATTTACAAGATATCATCTTGCAAATTGCCTGTCTTCCTGGTGTTGGTTTGTACAAATTTTTGATATATTTTGGAGACCAAACCCTTGTCTGAGCTATTATTGCCAATTATGTTTTCCCTTACATATGTTTCCTTTATTTTGCTGGTATTTTCTTTTATTTATTTATTTATTTATTTATTTATTTATTTATTATTATTTAAAAAAATATTTTATTTCATTATTTTTAGAAAGAGGGGAAGGGAGAGAGGCAGAGAGGGAGAGAGACATTAATGTATGGTTGCTTTTCACCTGCCTCCAGCCACAGACCTGATTGGAGACCTGGTTTGCAACCTTGTTATGTGCCCTGGTTGGGGAATCGAACCTGCGACCTTTGGGTTTGCAGGCAGGCGCCTTAACCACTGTGCTACCAACCAGGGCATTTTCTTTTATTTTTAATTTAATTTTATTGTTGTATTACATCCATCCCCTTTTTGCTCCCCTCTGTCCCCTGATATTTTCTTTAGCTGAGCAGGAACTGTTCAGTTTTATGTAGTTCCATTTCTTTTATTCTTTTAGTTCCCTTGTCCTTGGAGAAGCATTGGTGAAAATGTTGCTGTGTGGGATAGCTGAAATTTTGCTTCCTATGTTTTCCTCTAGGATTTTTATGGTGGTATGGCTTATGTTTAAGTCTTTATCCATCTTGAGATTATTCTGGTGTATGGTAGAAGTTGGTGGTCTATTTCCTATTTTTTTTCTTTTTGCATGTACCTGTCCAGTTTTCTCACTACTTGTTGAAGAGGCTATTTTCACTCCATTTTATGTTCCTTCCCCCTTTGTTGAATATTAGTTGACCAGTTCATGAATGGATAAAAAAAACTGTGGTACATTTACACAATGGAAAAACTATGCAGCAGAAAGAACTCTTACCTTTTGGGACGGTATGGATGGAGCTGGAAAGTATTATGCTCAGTGAAATAAGCCAGACTGCAAAAGACAAATACCATATTATCTCCCCTAATACAGAAAATGAATGAACAAAACAAATCAGCAAAACAGAACCAAAGGCATGGAAACAAGGAATAGACTAACAGTGACCAGAGGGGAGGGAGAGAAGGGGAAAATAAGGAGAAGAGTTTAGTCAAGAAACTAGTATAAATGACCTATGGACAGGGACAAAATGTGGGATTAACTGTGGGAGATGTTATGGGGTGGGTGTGGTAGGGGAGATCAATAGAGGGGAATGGGACAACTGTAGTACAAAAAAAATAATTAAAAAAAGATTTTATCTTTAACCTTTGGAATTAAAAAAAAAAGATACCATCTTACAACTATTTTGTATTTCAATTACATGTTTCATAACCTATAAAAGTAAGATCTACATAAGAGGCTTATACTTGAAATAAAATTATTCTATATTTATTTTTCATTACCATTTAGTCTGCTCCTTCCAGCAATCACCACACTCTTGTCCATGTCTGAGTGCTTTTTCCTTTTTGCATATCTCCCTCAACCTCACCCACTAGCTGCCATATTCTCTCCATCTATGAGTCTGTCTCTGTTTTGCTTGTTAGTTCAGTTTGTTCATTAGATTCCAATATGAGTGAAATCATATGGCATTTGCCTTTTTCTGACTGGCTTATTTCACTTAGCATGATGTTCTCCAGGTGCATTCATACTGTCACAAAGGGTAACATTTTCTTTCTTTTTCTTGTCCTTTTTCACAGGTGAGTAGAATTCCACTGTGTAAATGCCCCATAGTTGTTTTATCCACTCATTTATTGATGGACACTGGGCTGCTTCCAGATCTTGGATACTGTAAATAATGCTGCAATGAGCATAGGTGTGTGTATATTCTTTTGAGTTAGTGTTTTGGGTTCCTTTGGATATATTATCAGAAGTGGGATCATTGGGTCAAAAGGAAGATCCATTTTTAATTTTTTCACAGTGGTGCACCATTCTGTATTCCCACCAACAGTGCTAAAGTTTCCCCTTTCTTCATATTCTCTAGCACTTCTTTGTTGATTTATTGATGGTAGCCATTTGGACAGATGTGAGATGATATCTTGTAATTTTAATTTGCATTTGTCTCACTACTGACTTGGCACATCTTTTCATATGTCTATTGGCCATCTGTATGTCCTCTTTGGAGAAGTGTCTATTCAGGTTCTTTGCCTATTTTTTAATTGGGTTGTTTGTTTTTTGGTGTTGAGTTTTGTAAGTACCTTATACATTTTGGATATTAACCCCTTATCAGATGTATCATTGAATATATTTTCCAATTCTGTGGGTTGTCTTTTCATTTTGTTGATTTTTTTTCTGCATAAAAACCTTTTCATTTGATGTAGTCCCATTTGTTTATTTTTCTTTTTCTGTCTCTTGCCTGGAAAGATATATCCAATAAAAAATTTATATGGGCAATATCCAAGATGTTGCTGCTATATTTTCTTTTCTTTCTTTCTTTCTTTTTTTGCTATGTTTTCTTCTAGGATTTTTATGGTTTGGGGTCTGACATTTAAGTTTTTGATCCATTTTGAATGTATTATTGTGCGGTATAAGAAGGTAGCCTAGTTTAATTTTTCTGCATTTATACATCCAATTTTCCTAACACCATTTATTGAATAAACTATCTTTAGCTTATTGTATGTGTTTGCTGCCTCTGTTGGATATTAATTGACTATAAAAGTGTGTGTTTATTTCTGGGCTCTATAATCTATTCCTTTGATCTATGTGTCTTTATGCCAGTATCAGCTGTTTTGCTTACTATGGCCTTGGAGTATAGTTTGATATTTGGTAGTGTGATTCCTCCAATTTTTTCCTTCTTTTTCAGCATAGCTGTGGCTACATAGGACCATTTGTGGTTTCAGATACATTTTTGAAATATTTGTTCCACTTTTGTGAAATACATCATTGAAATCTTGATAGGAATTACCTTGAATACATAGATTGCTTTGGGTAGTGTGGGCATTGTAATGATGTTAATTCTTCCTATCCACTGAACACAGTACATGCTTCGACTTATTTGTATCATCTTCTATTTCTTTCTTCAGTGTCTTATAATTTTCTAATGGCAGGTCTTTTACATTCTTGGTTAGGTGTATTCCTAAGTATTTTATTCTTTTTGAAGCAATTGTGAATGATAATTGTTTTCTTAATTTCCTTTTCTGTTAGTTCATTATTGGTATATAAAAATGCAACTATTTCTGGATATTAATTTTGTATCCTGTTACTTTGATGAATTAATTTATCAGTTCTAGTAGTTCTTGGTGGAATCTTTGGTGTTCTCTATATATTATATCATGTCACCTGCAAATACAGTTTTATTTCTTCCTTTCTAATTTAAATGCCTTTTATTTCTTCTTGTCTAATTGCTGTAGTAGGACTTCCAGGACTATGTTGAGTAAGAGAGGTGAAAGTTTACATACCTGTTGGGAATGCTTGTAGTTTTTGCCTACTGAGTGTAATGCTGGCAGTGGGGTTGTCATATATGGCCTGTATTATGTTTAGGTATGTTCCCTCTTCCCACTTTGCTGAGAGTTTTTATCATGAAAGAGTGCTGGATTTCATCAAAAGCTTTTTCTGCATCTATCGATATGATCATGTGGTTTTCACTTTTCATTTTGTTTGTGTGGTGACCATTTATAGATTTGTGTATGTTGTACCAACCTCGTATTCCCAGAATAAATCCTACTTGATCATGGAGTATGAGCTTTTTGATGAATTTCTGTATTTGGTTTGCTAATATTTTGCTGAGGATTATAGCATCTCCTATGTTCACCAGGGATATTGGTCTATACTTCTCTTTGTTTGTAATGTCTTTGGAATTAGAATAATGCTGTCCTTGTAAAATGAGTTTGGGAGCCTTCCCTCCTCTGGAATTTTCTGAAATAGTTTGAGAAGGAGAGGTGTTAGCTCTTCTCCAAATGTTTGGTTAAATTCTCCAATGAAGCCAACTGGTCCAGGAATTTTGTTTGTTAGGAGTTTTTTGATTACTGCTTCAATTTAATTTATCTATTCGGATTCTCTGATTTTTCCTGATTTAGTTTTGGAAGATTGTATGTTTCTAGGAATATATCTATTTCATTCAGGTTGTCCAGTTTATTGGCATATAGTTGTTTATAACATTTTCTTACAATCCTTTGTATTTCTGATCTATTGGTTGTGATTTCTCCTCTATCATTTCTGATTTTGTTTATTTGGGTCCTCTCTTTTTTTCTTAATGAGTCTGGTTAAAGGTTTGTCAATTTTGTTTACCTTCTCTTGGCTTCATTGATCTTTCGTATCATTTTTCTTAGACTCTATTTTATTTATTTCCTCTCTGGTCTTTATTATTTCCTTCCTTTTACTCACTTTGGGCTTTGTTTGTTGTTCCTTTCAGTTTGAAGTTAAATTTTTTATTTGACGTTTTTGTTTTTTGAAATAGACCTGTAATGTTATGGATTTCCCTTTTAATATTGCTTTTCCTGTGCCCCTCAGATTTTGAATTGTTGTGTCCTCATATTCATTTGTTTCCCAATATATTTTGATTTCTTCCTTGATCTCATTGTTAACCTATTCATTGTTCAATAACATGTTATTTAGCTTTCATATCTTTGTGTGGTGTTTGGTATTCTTCTTGTGATTGATACCTAGTTTCATGGCCTTGTGCTCAGAGAAGATGCTTGATTTGCTTTCAATATTCTTAAATTTATTGAGACTTGTTTTGTGTCTCAACATGTGGTTTATACTAGAAAATGTTCTATGTGTACTTGAAAAGTATGTATATTTTGCTGCTTTGGGATGAAATGGTCTGAAGATATCAATTAAATCTACTTGATCTAGTGTGTCATTTAAGGCTCTCCTTGTTGACTTTCTGCTTGGTAGATCTATCCATTGAAGTCAATGGGGTGTTAAAATTCCCAATTATAACTTTCTGTCAATCTCTTATTTTATGTCCATCAAGATTTGCTTTACATATTTAGAGGCTGTTATGTTGGGAGTGTAAATGTTTACTAGGGTTATGTCCTCTTGTTGGATTGTTCCCTTTATCATTATGTAGTGTCCTTCTATATATAGCCTTGGCTTTAAAGTCTATTTTGTTAGGTATAAGTACTGCTACCACAGCTTTTTTCCCCCTTTGCATTAAATATCTTTTCCCAACCATTTACTGTTAGTCTGTGTGTATCTTTCAATCTGTCATTAAACTGATCAGGTATTAATCTAATCAAGTTGTAACCAGCTACCCAGTTTAAGAACCACAGGGTGGGGCATAGTAATTTCTGAGGGCAGGGCTATTGCTTCCCCTTGGGGTGATGCCACTTGGAGAGGACTGTTCTGCCTGAGAGTAATGGCTCCTACAGTATGAGATCCTGGTAACTGTTCCTTCAGTTCTCTCTGAAGAGCCTCCGGCCCTAGACTCTCCTCAAGTATCTCTAGTCTACTCTGCCCTTCCTCTGTTAGATCCCAGGGTAAGGGAGTCCAAATGAAATTTTGTGCATTGGACCTTTAAGAGGCTCTCTCTGTCTTCAACCATTTCTCCCTGGCAGACAGAAACCCTGCTGCTTTCACAGCTGGATGTTTTCTGTGTCGCCCTGTGCTCTGATGCTGCTGTCTAGGGAGCCCAGCTTAGGATTTAGACCCCACACTTCTCAAGGGGAAATCCTGGCTGCTGAAATATCCCTCTGGCACTTCAGTTGTCATCAGTGGGAGTCCAGCCAAACCTTTCATGCCTTCTCCAACTGCCTACCAGTCACATTGTGGTGAAGTGGTTTCTTCCATCTGTCCATTGTTATCTTTATGTGTTATCTTGTCTCAGGCAGAAACTTGCTACAATTTTTGTATCTGTGAAGGGAGATTTCCATGTTGTCTGCAACATGGATACTTGTCTTATTGATGGAGAAAAATTCCCCAGGTCTCCTTTACTTTAGACAGCTCCTCTGCCCCAGAAACCATGGCAGAGCTGGCAAATGAGTAGCTCCTTTCACTGAATCCTTCACAGTAGTGTGAAAATTCCCAGCTTAAAAAAAAAAAAGATTTTATTTATTATTTTTAGAGAGAGGGGAAGGGAGAGAGGTACAGAAGGAGAAAGATAATGATGTATGGTTACCTTTCACCTGCCTCCAGCTAAGAACCTGGCTGAAGACCTGGCTTGCAACCTTGTTATGTTGCTCTGGCTGGGCCAGCTCTTTATTCATTTATTTATTTAATTTTATTGTTGTTGTATTACATCCATCCCCTTTTTACTCCCCTTTGTCCCCTTCCCCACCCACCCACTCCCCCACAAAGTCAATCTGGGCCAGCTCTTTAAATTACACACAGGACAGTGTGTTTATCTCAGATTAGACAAGGCCCTTTAAGGTTAGGTAGAGAGCCCCAGGGCTAGGCCAAACCATCTAAATAGGTCTTACAAATAGATATCATACTTGTCAATCAGCAGACACCTCAAACTAATCAAGAAGCACACATGGAGACTACAAAGGAGGAAAACTCTATGGAATCAGACTACCTGTCTCAACTTCAACTCAAGCAGCCTGAAGAGAAAAACAAATCACCAAAAGCAAATTTAGTTGAAACTAAAATCAAAGATGATTTAGCATAGGCAGTAACACAGCTGCTGTTTAATCAACCCATGTGATACTGTTCAGGCAATTTTTGTGGATCTTAGAGATGAGGCTGTTAGGTATTTTGGTACTTTATGGCTACAGTAGGGAGTTAGCGGACTATTTCTGGGATAGAGTGGGGATCTGTGAATCCAAAAATGGAATCTAATTTTTAACTCCTGTTTATTAAAGATAAACAGAGTTTAAAGATACACATTGAACCAGCAGTGATTCACTAAACCTGTTTGTGTTTTCATTTTTATTTTACCTATAAAATTGGAATCACTTCCCTTGGCACTCGATAACCTGAAAGGAAAATGAGAAGGCTACTGCAGAATTATGAACTGGGTGATTTATTTTCATTTTCAATTCTTCTGCTACTATCTCACCTCAACCAGACCCTTTTCTATACATTATTTCCCTTTCTCTGTCCTTATATTGGTTTATACAACCCATAGTTTCCTAAAGCAGTCTCTCAATAAGGCTAGGCAGTGCCCATGCTTCTTGATCTTCTAATCTTTTCATTCATATTATTGGGATACCCATGTGACTGACACAAGGATGAAGGGTTAATCACCACTCTCTCATAATGGCCAGCAAGTGAATTTTTCTTTTCATGCAGTTGCATGGTACCCATTACCACCTTCTGTGTGGGTAGGCATGCTTATTTGAAGGCAGGGGCCCTTTTCTCAAAGGGTACCAGGTAAAGGAGGCACTTATTGAAATCATGCTGAGGTACAAATTTCTATAAGTACAAAGGATCATTGTTATTGGCTATATAGGAAATCATGATGAGGGGCCTAATGCTGATTACTAACCTTTCTCTGGAGCTGAGTCATAGCCATAGTTCTAAGGCTTGTTTCAAGACTTATAAATTTCGTGATGTTGATGATGATGCTGATAATGATGAGATAGCTTGCACTTATCATCCACCATGCAGGTTTTAAGTGCTTTAACATTTATTAAATTTTTAGTCCTTAGAAAACCCTATGAGATAGATACTGTCATTTTCCCTATTTTATGGATAAGAATGCTGAAGCACAGAGAGGCTAAGTGACTTGACCAAGGCCACACAGCTTATAAATGGTACATCTGGGATGCTAACCAAGACGGTATGGCTTCACAGTTTCATGCTTTTAACCATTGAACTCATAAGTACTGTCCTCTATGAGAACATGGATTTTAACTGGATCCAAACTTGATCCAGAAGAGCTTGATTGGCAGATTTCATTGAAGTCCTTTCAACTTATCTTTTGGATTTACTTGAAAATTTCCAACTTACTAGTCCCCTAAAAGAGTGAACACACCTCTGTGGGGAAGACAAGGAGCATAGTTTTGCCTTTATTTTCAGGTGTCCAGCTCTAACTGGTTCCTGCAAAGCAGTTGAGGCTTAGTACTGCTGCCCCTTAAGTAGTAGCACTAGGAGAGGAGATGGTAGCTGATGGTAAAAGACCCAGTTCTCCTACCCAATGGGACTGCCAAACTAACTTTATTAAATTAGCAAGGCAGAGCAGAAAGAATTAACTCTTCCATTTTCTTTCTTTCTCTTTTCCTATATTTGCTTTAAGGCTGCCCCAGCTCATTCACTTGAAATCATCTAGGGAAATATACTTAATGGGAGAGCACCATGAGCACTTTTTCCTAGGATGCTTCCCCATTGACACCCATGGACATTCTCAGAAATCTCTTTTTTTCCCTTTGCCAGGAATTGTTTGGAGCCTGATAGTTCTCTAGGGCCAGCCAGGAGTCTACAGAGTACCCACACTTATTTCAGAATTTATGGGTGTGGGACCTAGACATCAGTATTCTTTTTTTTTTTTTTTTTAATATTTTATTTCATTATTTTTAGAAAGAGGGGAAGAGAGACAGGCAGAGAGGGAGAGAGACATCAATGTATGGTTGCTTTTCACCTGCCTCCAGCCACAGACCTGACTGGAGACCTGGTTTGCAACCTTGTTATGTGCCCTAGCTGGGGAATCGAACCTGCAACCTTTGGGTTTGCAGGCCGGTGCCTTATCCACTGTGTTACCAGCCAGGGCTTAGACATCAGTATTCTTAAAAATTGAGTTATTTAAGTGATTCTAATGTGCAGCGAGACTTGTGAACTACTGATAACCTACCTGTTTTCCTTACTTTACAAAAAGAACACCTGGCTTCCTTCATACCCCTTCAACACCATGAAATACACACACACAGACACACAGAGATACAGACGCACAAATACACCAGAAGCTATTTGCTTGCTAATTCTGTTTGCCCTGTTTCCTAGGTAGAGACTATTGGAGATACTTACATGGTGGCCTCAGGCATCCCAAAGAGGAATGACAGCAGGCATGCAGCTGAGATTATAATCATGTCCCTAGATATCCTGAGTTCCATGGGTACCTTCAAGATGCAGCACATGTCAGAGGTGCCAGTTTGGATTCAAATAGGCCTGCACTCAGGTAACAATGACCAGTAAAGCAAAAGATGACATTCCTATGCATCTAAATGGGAAACTAGAAATGAAGGGAGAGGGTATCTCTTTCTTGATTAATAGAAGCTGGATTATCCAGGTGTCCAGTGTTGCATAATTCCTTAAATCCTATTAAAGTTTACTCTCTTCCCAGTGGGCAGCAGTCCTTGTTCAAGGTACCAAACCCTTTCAATTTACCTTTCTTGTTAAAGCCAACATTTCCATGTTTGACTACATGATACATGAACAACACGAATATGTATATAGGATACTTCACTTAATTATTTAAAATCTCAACTCCTGAAGTATTTTTCTCCCACACTACTTCCAACTTGCTTGAATATCTTGATTTCCCCTTCATTGTATCCCTCCCATCTACCTTCACAAATTCACAGGTATTCTGACAGATGTCTCTGTTGATGTCACAGATATATCACCCAGTAGTCCTTCTTGCTCCCGTCTCTACTCATCTCCTCTTTATTGTTGCTTTGCTCTTCTAGGCTCCTTTTCTTTCCCTATCCTTTTTATCCCTTTCCTACTAAACATTTAAAAAGTGATTGATACTCACTATACCATTTCTTCAGTATCTACTTCCTCTTTAGCCCCTTTGTAATCTGGTTTCAGTTCTCACCACTTTTCCTAGTCCTAGTCTGCTTTTATCTCTACTACATTTGATATTTTTGGCAATCCTCCCTAAAACTTCCCTCAATCAGCTGTTCTGACATGCTCTTTACTTGCTGAATGGTTTCCATTTAATTTCCTTTTTTAGCAAGTCCTGCTTACTAACTGTGGCTGTTCCCACATTTTCTGCAAAGTTCTGAGTTATAGTCTCCTTGTTCTCTGCACATTCTAACCTTTAATTCATGCTCAAACTGGCTTTCATTTTATACTATTGTCTGATAATCTTTTCCATCTCTATCCATCATTTACATACTGATATTGCTCAGGGTTTTGTCATTAATCCACAATTTTCCTTTCTTTATATACTCTTCTGATTTCATGTCTATTTTTAACTACTGATGACTTCCAACTCCACAACATCAGCACATCATTTTTCTTAAGCTTTAGCTTTGTATATCAAACTTGCTGCTGCTATTTCCACATGAATGTTCCACACAGGCCTCAGATTCAACACATCCAAAACAAAATTATTTCTTCCCACATGAACTTCCTCTTCTTTCTGCTTTTATTCTCTATTTCAGTTGGTGGTATCACCATTCACCTTGTTATTTCAATTAATCTTGGGAGTCATTCTCCTTGACTCCTCTCTCACCCTGACCTTTAGCGTTCAAGCAACTATTAAGTCTTGAGTATTTTGCCTTTAAAATATTTCTTGAATATGTATTATCTCTTCTTAACTCTCACTACTCATGGCTAGGCCACCAGCATCTCTTGCCTGGATCATTGCAGCAGCATCTTTTTGCTTTCACTCCTCTCTCTCATCTTTCCTTCTCATAGTCATTAGCATAATTGATGTTTGTTTGTTTGTCTTTCCATTAAACAATACACTCCCTCATAGATGGAACCATATTTTACTCATGTTTGTATTCTGAATGTTTAGCACATTGTAGATGTTCAATATATTTCTTTTTTTTAATTTTATTTTTGTTGTATTACATCCATCCCCTTTTTGCTCCCCTCTGTTCCCCTCCTCAATATATTTCTTTTAAAGAAAAACATTCATATCTCATTTGTACTTCAGTTTCACATCTCCATTCCCCACTAGTACATCTCTTCTTAGATGATTCGCCATTACTTTGAATTGAGCATATCTAAAGCATCAGGTTATCTTTTTCTACAAACCAGAATAAATTCATAAGCCCATGCCACTACCCTCATGGTTGCCAATCAGATAGCCAACAAGTCTATTGGTTCTCTTTTCACAATATCTCTCTTTTATAAACTCTTCATATCCTCCCACCATCATCACTTTTCAAGTACTCAAAACATTGTGATTGGATTAATGAAACAGCCACCTAACAGGTTTCCATGGTTATACTTTCTTCCCTTTCAATGCATTCTATATAATTATCTCAGGGAAAAAAGAAAAAAAATCATATTCATTATATAATTCCTTGTTCAAAATTATCTAGTGGTTGAAGGTCCTATAGCTTGTACAACCCAATATCCAACTTTGTCTGCAGTTTCTCCCTAGCCACTTGAACTACAGAGACTGGTTTCTCTATGAGCTTCCCAAAAGTCCATGCTCAATCCCAACCAAAACCCCTTGATTCTTGTCTCTTTTCTCCTGTTTAAATCCTACCTACCCATCAAGATCCAAATCAAGTTCATCTTCCTCCACTGGATGCTTCTTGACTGAATCAAATCCTAATACCCACCCTCCCCTTCTAACGTATTATAGCACTTCCGTCTGCAGCATTTGTCTTGCTTTAACCATATATTGTTTTGGGTTGTTAGTTAGTTGCTTCTTGTTTGGTAGTCTCTTCTTTTTCAATTAGACCATAATCTCCTGGAGAACCAAGATTATATGTTACTATTTTTATTCCCCTAGGTGCCTAGCTCAGTGCTTAGTGAATGCTTCTGAATGGGTGAGAAATGAATTAAAATGAAAAACATAGGTTTTTAAAAGTTCTTATTTTTATTTTAAAAATTCAGATAGAAATTTTGGAAGTAAAAATACTAATTACTTTCTCTAACTCAGGAAACAGCAAAAATAATAATAATGCTAAACAATTTTAACATAGAAACAGAGTAGAAATTTAAAAAAGGTGAAGGTGGAGAACTTCCTAGATACGCCTGAACTAGAATTTCAGTATGGTTGCTGAAGTTTTTTTTAAAGCAATGCCAACTCAATGAATACCTAACATGACTATATTAAAATGTAAGGACAAAAAACATTCTAAGTGCAAATAGAAAATGTCCTTAATTTAATCTATATATACCGTTCTGCCATGCATTTAATACAAGTGATTTAAAGTCAACTAGTTGACTAGTTCTATTCAAATTTAAAAACTGTCTTAGCAATAATTTTCTTGATAGACACAGTTTGAGAGACATACAGCCCTATGGCATTCCATCTTCAAACTCTAGACACAAGAAACATTTTTTCCTTACCATTAACATGTTTGGATTCTTAGTCTCTATCCAATATTTCATGTTTTGAATTTAATGCTTATTTGTCCCTGCTGACAGATATAAGCATCTTGGATATAACTACTGCTTGGAACCAAGATATAAATAAGAAGGGTAGTCATGTCTGTTTCATTATATACTTGCTTCTCATAGGGCAAAGAGTTCATTACTCATTATAAGACTTCCTACAAATTCCCAGAGCTATTTGGTGGTAACTTTATTCTTTTATGCAGCTAGATTCCTTCCTTTGGCAGTGCTCCTCTATTAGTGTTGGATGCATACCTGTTGACTCTAATCCCAACCGCCTGCTACTCTATAGGTCCAGTTGTTGCTGGAGTGGTGGGCCTCACTATGCCCAGACACTGCCTGTTTGGAGATAACTGTGAACATAGCTTCTCAAATGGAATCAACAGGGTTATGTGAGTACCTATAGCAGGATGGATAGAATGGTAACCTCTTCATTTGGGAACATAATTTTTCCTCAAGAGAAGGGGAAGAGAGCAGGGTACTTGATGTTTTGATAGTTTAAAGAAAAATACAGGATAATTTGAGAAGATTAAGGAGATAGATTTAACGCATTTTTTCCTGATCTCTTATGGCCAACCAGTAGGGGGTGATGTTGGATTGACCATGTAACATTCTTGTTCCAGAAATGAAGAGGTTAGCTAAATGACATAGAAACAGACAGTATTTGATCAAAAAACAAACAAACAAAAATTCTCTGGGTAAAGGAAAAAAATTGGCTAGCTTGGTGGGTTTAGGGGAGTCATGTTGAAAAAGAAGTAATAAGGAACTGACATTTTTAGTTTTTCAACCAGTTTGTGGAGACATACATGGAGCCAGTTGCCTCCTAGCCAGCTGCCTCCTAGGCTGCTGTTTGCTGTTCTAGTCCTTTTTTTGAACTAGTTAGGACCCCTGGAGTTTTGGCTTCATCAAATAGGTGCCTCAAATTTAGCTAACAATAATCTCTCAACCTAAGGAGCTTGGGATTCTGAAATAATTAATTCCAACTTGCCTGTATATAAAACCCTTAGCTTCTATCAAAATATCCATGGTATTGATGATACCATTCTTTTCTTCCTTTCTTTGTGGAGAAGAACACTCCACAAACCATTATGATATTTGTCTATTGCCAGCAACTCTATCATGGTTATGTACTGCTACTACTAAGTCAATGCCAGAATCACAACGTACCTTTACCTATATACTGGTTGAGCAAAGTGATTTGTTCATGCTAGTACGAGAAGAACATAAATTTTATGTTTTTTTTTTTTCTTGAAGTTTTTATGTTTAAAAACATTTAGGCACTTAGCAGCCCTGGCTTTGGCAGTTGCCAGGCAAGACAGCTCTTCCCAAATTTCAGCAATGTATGCAAACTAGTTTCTGATGATAGGTTAGCCTATTTCACAGTGGGTGATGCCCTGTCTCATCCCACTTCTCATGACTCATGCGGAAACAGGCTTGCACAATAAGTCCAGTTTTAGTCAATCTAACCTATGCAGCCACGATTAAGGAGGCAGTATGGAATTTAGAAGCTGTTGTCAGACAGCTTTTCTGACATCTCGGGAAGTCTTCGAACTCTACAGATATGACCAAGTCCATGCACATAGGCTTCTGAGAATTGGTACACATATGACTTTGCTTTTGAAGTGCAACTCAAGATAAAGTGAAATTCATCATGGAACTGCAATGCAGATCTGGCACAGTGGCCTGGACTGATCAAAGCGTATGGAAGACTAAAGTCATATTCTGGTCTGCACCAAGGAAACTCCACGCATTTCACATTGAATATGTAGAGCTGAGAACAGAAGTTAAATTTTTAGACTTAGGCAGCACCTAGTCCAGTGATCAGCTAGGAGGAAGAAAATGGAATGAATCATACATAGCAGGTGTTTATTAAGCACTGACTATGCAAACAAGGCATTAGGAGGGATACGAAGATGTATACACATGTGGTCTTTTCGCTAAAGGAGCTGATTAGTGTGCGTTTCTGGAAGCTAATAACTAGAACAGAAATGGGGCATTAAACTCTACACCTGATTGAATGTCTATAAAGAGATAGCCTCTAAATTTGTTTTGGATATGAGACTAGGGCATGTCACAGGTCTGTTAAAAAATCAGCTTCAAGGAGAGGGAAGATGGTGACAGAGTAGAGAGCAGTGATGATGGTGTTCTCCAGTACCAAAGCAGTTAGAGGACAGGATAAGAAGCGTGAGATGTCTTCAGGACCCTAGGAATTGGAACGGGCAGCATCTGGACACAGGGGAGCAGAGCCCAGAGGCAGAGGAGGCCAGCAGGACAGTAGGTGAGGCATTCCCGACCTACCGCCCGGCGGGCCGAGGTCGGCTCTGGGCAGGGGCGGCTCTGCCCAGAGGGGCACATTTGACTGGGGCTAGTTCTGGGCTCGCTGGTGACTTAAAGTCTCAACAGTGAAGTGCAGGCAGTGAGGGCAAACGCCGTAGGGAACCCAGAATTGAACTCTTGCAGGGGAGGGACTGTGTGAGAGACTCACTCTGGCAACAGGGAGAGGAGGCTCAGCGCAGGGTTAGAGGCAGAGGAGAAGAGTCCTGCGGGAAGCCGGAGTGGGGAAGCAGGAAGTGCACCAGCGGGCGACGAGACAGGCGAAAACAGAGCTGCTGGGCCACTGGGGAAACAGCAGCTAGAAGCCCCTGCGAGGGGGGAGGCCCAGCCCTGTGCAACCACACAGGCCACCAGGCTCCTCGGGAAACTCCAAGCAGCGGGAAATTCCAAGCAGGGAGCCGGCAAGCTGGGAACTAGTGGTGGGGGTAACAGACCCGCCATTGCCAGAGACAAAGGCCGCACCGCCCACGCATAGGAGGGGCACATCACAGAGGCCGCTTTAAGGACTCTGAGGAGAGCTGATTAGCTTGGGGGCGTGGTGCCCGCCCTCGAAGGGCGGGACAGTGTAGGCGGACCCTGGACAGTGTTGATTGACAGGTACGGCCTCCTCCCGGAACTGCGGGGGTGGGGACAATTGTCACAGGGACCAGTGAAATTGCGGGCTGCCCTGCAGAAGTGCTGGGTGGGCGTCCTGGGCAGGAACCTCCGCCAGGAGTGGGAGGGGGCTCCCTGCGGACTCCAGAACACCGGTAGCCCTAAAACCCAGCCAGGCTGCTGAAGGCCCGGCCTACCTAGGGGCGGACACTCAGAATCAGCCCTACTGCGACAATCAGAGGCCCTGCCACGCACCAAGACCGGCTAGAATATAGACTATAGACTGTAAAGTCCTGACCAAGAAAAAGAGGCAGCATCAGGAAAGGGATTGCTGCCAATCTCAAGCACCTGAATTATACCCAGAGCAATATGAACTATTAAGCCCCAACATATCCTTTGCAAAAGTTACTCCTCACATATTCTTAATCCCCCCTATACCTCAATCCACCTAAATACCCAAGACCCTCCCCTACTCTCGAATTAAAGT